>JAOUQZ010000039.1:24966747-24992967 GCA_028564935.1 Neosilurus hyrtlii
ATATATATAGCACTTCTCTGTTATGGCCTGTACTTGTACATCACCATTGGGAACATAATTTATAAATAAAACATCAGTGGTTTCTCCACTGAAGGTCATAATCGATCTGAGGTTTTGTGATTTATTTTATGCTTCCCATTGTGAGTCAAATTAATATAGTTGCTGTGCAGTGTATGCGAATTAACCAAAAAAGATGCAGTAGTTGCAGAGAGTAAATTGGAAATTGACTAAGTTGCAATCTCAGATGCATGGAATGTATACTTTAAAAGACTAAGTCCTTTTTATTTTGTTTTATTAATTAATTTTTTTTAAAAGAAGCATACGCTACACTCACAATGAACTTATCCAGCACATGTTTCTTGTGTTGAACAGGAGGAAAACGAACTGCTTTCTCCTCATGCAAAGCAAAGCCAGCAGCTGCGGGGGCCCTTTTGGAGATGGAAGCCTGTTAGATGACCTCTGACCCCTTCTGCGACCTCTTGACTCCCCCCCCCGCTGACCTCTTGGAGGGCTCCAGCTCTCGAGTGCGCTCCTATGCTATAGAGACACTGAACTGAAACCACAGACAATCGCTTCCCACTTAGATCCTCTATTACACACAGATAAACTCTTAGCCCATTACAGATACAAGTATACACATACACAGTTTGCTTGGGGTTTATGTTGGTTTTAGATTGTTGCTCCCAAAGTCCAAGTTATTGCACTGATCATGTCTTTATCCAGACACAGAAATCACCACACACGCGTGCAGAGGAAAGAAATCAATCACACACCTTTCAACACCGGCTCTAAGTTATTTTAAATTATTTTGCCACCTCTGTTTTCTGTATGTACAGTTCATCCCGAGCACCATCTCACTTTTCACCCCGATGATGTAGCATGTCAGGGCCTGGTTTTCAGGAGCATTCTCTTCAGACGGATCATTTCTCGACTTGCGAGCATTCTGTCAAGACTTTCATATTTCAACCAGTGGGTGCAAAAGAAAAAAAAAATTTGACTTATGGGTTCAAGGTCTTTTTGTTTTTTTTTTGTTTGCTTTGGGGTTTTTTTTTATATTTTAAAATATTCATTTCATCTCTCGGTGTATATTTTAAGTCATTTTGTTTTTTATCTTTATTTTATATATATATATATACTGGTATATATATACACAAGAATAAGCTTTGCAAAAGGAAAGCTTTTCTGTTTTTCTTGCAGAATTGACCTTTCATTTGAGAACTGTAACTAATGATGACCTCCCAGTACTCAGATGTAAAATAATGCTTAGTATGTGTACTTTTTAATGAAAATGTCTGGATATGTCTCTTCTTGGAATTTTTGCAGGCAGCGTTAGGACATGCGTGTTCGAGTGGGTACTCAGAGGCCTATATTTTATTGTTCTAAACAGACAGATGAAGCAGATATATATATTTACCCCAGCACTTGCCGGTCTCTTTTATTGCGATGTTCCTGTTTCCTCTCTATCTGCTAGATAATAGTGTGGTCTTTTTGCCATGTTCTTTAACACATGCAAGCATTTCTGTAACATTTTGATTTTACGTTCTATTTTTAGTATTATCAAATACAAGTTCTTTCTTTCTTTTTTTTTCTTTTCTTTTTTTTTTATTTTGAATCACTGTCATCTTGGTTTAGCACTTTGCTTCCAAGTGGTCACATTTGAACTGTGTTTCTACATGCCTTTTTAAAAAAAAAAAATTTAAAAAAAGGACAAAAAAATAAATCAGCATCTTTGACTGACCCTTTCTTTTTCTGTACATTTATGATTCTCACAACACTTTCACAAAAAATCTCATATACACACACATGGATAGTGCAATGTAAGGAAGGAACTGCATAGATGCATTATAATGGCTGATTTATTGATAAGGTTTCTGTTGAAAAAAAGTTTAAGGTAAAATGAACTCTAGAAATAATATAATAGCTCAACCTTAAGTATTGTTTGAGAATTCATTTTGTTTTGCAATATGAAGTTTCTCATTTTTTATTATTATTATTATTATTATTATTATTATTATTATTGTTAGTGTAGTCTATATAGAAGGAAGTTTTTTTTTGTACAGCTATGTCTTATGGTTCGTTACTGCTCATCAAAATAGACTGGTAATTGAGTAATTTCATGACTGGGGTATTAATGTCCCATTAACACTACTGTGTGAGTGTATAAATAAAGTGAATACAAAATATATATTTTATAAACTCTGGTAAATGTCCTTTATGTATGCTTATTTCAGATAACTAAACAAAAAAGCATCCCCTCCCCCTCCACAGCGCACTAGAAATAAACTTTATTAATAAACTGTATAATCATTAATTTTATATATAGATTTTTGCAGTATTGTGCATTTTAAGCTAACCTCTCGTGCTTATTACACGGCTCCTTTGAATACTCGATTCTGATGTGTCAATCATACAAAACAATATCATGTATTCATATAAGCTTTGGTTGTTTAAATTAAGTCAGTAATTAAAATGAAAATTTCAGTCAATATGATAATTTTTTTTAAATCAATATTTTCTAAGTAGCTATGTAGGATGATTATAGCAATTCAGTCATTGTCACAAAATAAATTGGGGGTGTGTGCGTTAATAAATCAATCCTACAACTTTAAGTTAGCTTTTTTTACCTGAATACATGGATGTTCAACTTGAAGTTGCATCATGTGAATTTCCTAATGATCTATGGAAGAAGAAAAGTAATATTTTAATAAAATAAAATAAAATTGAAAAAAATATATTTTTAAAAGTAATAAATTTTAAAAAAGTTATATTTTGCTATCGAGCCACATCACCACTTTGAAACCCCTCTGTCCCAAATTCCCTGAAGGTCATGGGATAAGGAAAAGCATGCTGTTTTTTGTGTGACAGTGATTTTATGATATTGACTGAAGTTACTTTGTATTAAGGAAACTTCGGAGGTTCTCCCTCCAGTTGTAACTTCACTCTAATTTTGGATTGAAAGAAATGATGAAATACAAAATACAAAATAGTTTTAAATAAAAATCATAAGGTCATCATGCTATTAGCAAGGACACTATTTAACTAAATTTTGTGTATTTGCTGATTTTATTCTCAAACTCTTTTTAACTGTGTTCCCCATTTTAGTCCATATTTTACATTTTCTTCTGAATTCAGTGTTTTAAAAATGTAAAATAGAAATTTCCTTACAAGGTTTAAAAGGCACCACAATTTTGGATCAATCCATGTGCGTTAATTACAAACAATTTTTGCGTGGAGGATATAAAAGGAATACGGGATTTGGAGTGTAGCTCCATCTTGTGTTTCTTGTCAGGAATCCGTGTTTCCAGCTCTGTCTGGAAAACTAGAGGAACGTTCATATAGCAAGCATCTATTTTTAGATGCGTAAACATGTAAAGTTTACTTAACCTTAGGTTTATTTATTATTAAAGCATTTTGATTTGGACTCCTTGTTGTGGTAATATGAGAGTAAACTCCAGATAAATTCAGTCTTTAAATAAATCACTAATAAAAATGAACTCTGGGGAAAACCAGTTCAGAGACTGGGGAAGGACGTGGGACGTGAAAGACGTGTTTTTGTTTCTGGAAATGGTTGCTTTCACTTCACCTAGATTTGACCTGTGAATTTATAACCCTTGCTTCTATGAGTCAACAGCAAACAAACGTGTGAGACTGGTCTGTTTGCCTGGAAAAAAGAGAAGTTGCTTATTATCATTAAGATGAATTTACACCTCATTGTTCTCATACTGTTACTTGGGTCACATCTTGTGTTAGAATTCTGCTTGCTTTCTCTCTGACTGCTAGAACTGGCTTGTTAGCAGAGTTGCCACCTCTGTGTTTGTATATTAAATGATTTATTTCTTCTCCAGGTTTTCACATTCGCCTCTGACCACATTTATGTGATTATGTTTCTGTGGAAAAACCTCACAATGTTTGTTCGTTCTTATTATTAAAAATGAAGCTTTAATTGCTGCAGACTTTCCAAGACTGATGACCTTTCATGGATGTGAAATAAATCCTTCAGTGGGATCAGAATTGGCCCAACAGATGATTGGATGTGTTTCATAAAAGGAGGAAAGAGGACTTTGGTAATCAGGACTGTCATGCAGTCTTTTTATCTAAGTTGGCATGAAGTAATGGAGGGGTTGTAGAGAGACTTCAAATGTAAGATAATGACAATAAACCTCAACTTTCTTGTCAAGTTGTAAGAGTTTTGGAGATTGATTGCCACTATAACCAACTCAAAGTATTACCTGGTAGCACGGTGGTGTGGTGGCTAGCATGTCCTTCTCTCAGCAAAAAGGTCCTGGGTTTGCTTGGCATTTCTGTGTGGAGTTTGTATGTTCTCCCCATGCTTTCATGGGTTTCCTCCAGGTACACTGGTTTCCTCCCACAATCCAAAGACTCATTAGGCTTACTGGCTGTTCCAAATTGCTACCGGTGTGAATGTGAGTGTGAATCATTGTGTATGTTGGCCCTGCAGCGGTCTAGCGAGCTGTCCAGGGTGTACCCCGCCTACACCCAGTATCAGCTGAAATTAGTACCCCGTGACACTAGTAAGATTAAGCAGTTTGGCAAATAAATGAGTGAGTGTGAGGTTTTTACCTCCTCCAGGAGGTAATCTTTTCACCGGTGTTGCTTATTTTGTTGATTAATTTCTTCGTATGTCTGATTGTGTTTCAAATTACTCTTAAAGTTATATATGGATTCGGATGAAAGTCTTTTCTATGGTAGGGTGTAGTACAAGTAGGAAAACAAAATCCCTGGGCCTTAAAATGACGATTTTTTAATATGTGCCAAATTATAATGCCCACTATGGGACGACATTTCATTATAGCTATGTCAGGTTATACAATTCATTTGTGCCTGGTGGACGTTTGTATTTGGTTTTGCTTCCAGTTGGCTTAATCTATTGGGTGATAATTGTGTACAAATTTGTTGTGATACAGATATTGTATAAATATATTATATGGCCAAAAGTACATAGACATCTGATGTTTCATCCAAATTTAGATGTTCCCCAAACCCAAGCTCCAGGAAGACATGCATTTTTAAAGAAATGAATAGTATGAAAGAACACGAGCGATCTGTACTCAGACATGTCCTCAAGACCACTGAACACCTTTAGGATGAACTGGAATGCCACCTGCACCAGGTCTAGTTTACAGCATCAGAATCTGATCTCCCGAATGCTCTTGTAGATAAATGATCACGAAGAGTAAAGGTTATTATAACAGCAAAGGGAAATAAATGTGGACGTGGATGTTAAACAAGGACATATGGGTGTTAAAGTAAGGTGTCCACATAGTTGGACAGATCTGAAGGTTATTGAATGAACAGAATGTTACAAAATGAACAGATCTGAAGGTTATTATTAAATTAAACATGCAAATATATCATGTATATTATTTTCAGACCTGTCTACTGGAAAGGCAAGACTAGAGGAATATGACTGAATTTGAATCTTTTGTTATGAATCGTTTCCAGTGATTCACTTGCTGATAAGAGTCATTTGACGCACTGTGGATGTGTTGTTGACACTTCTGTAAACGAATCATTACAAAAACCACAAGTTTGTGTTCAGATGCTGTGAACTAGTTTTTCATATTCATAAGATTTTAATCGGTTAGATTATAATCCAAATCCAAGACACAACAGTAGACATAACAAAGGTATCTTTGAGAGGATATTATTATTATTATTATTATTATTATTTATTCTGTCACTCAATCATAATTAGGGTCGCAGGGCGGCTGGCGCCCATCTCAGCTGACTCTGGGCGAGGGCGGGGTACACCCTGAACAGATCGCCAGACCATTGCAGGGCTATTATCATTATTATTATTATTAGAACAACTAATAGACTCCTCCTTGAATCGCCATCTTATCATGGTGGAGGGGTTTGCGTGTTCTAGTGATCCTGGATGCTGATGTTATCAGGAGCATTATGCATAAGGCAAAGAGGTCCTAGGTGAAGGTCCAGACTAAGTGCAGTTTAGAAGACCCCTATGAGAGAAACAAAAACAAAGAGTTTCCTATGCCAGGACGCAGATTACCGGGGTCCCCATCCCTGGAGCCAGGCCTGGGGGAGGGGCTCGAAGGTGAGCACCTTGAGGTTGGGCTTCTTGTCATGGAGCCCAGCCAGGCCCAGCCCAAAGAGGAGACATGGGTCTGCCCTCCCATTGGCCCACCACCTGTGTGAAGGGCTATAGTGGTCGGGTGCAATGTGGGCCGGGTGGCAGCCGTAGGCATGGGTTCTGCCGGACCGATCCTCGGCTACTGACTCTGGATTTTGGGACATGGAATGTCATCTCTCTGGTGGGGAAGGAGCCTGAGCTGGTGCATGAGTTTCAGAGACACCAACTAGATATAGTCAGACTCACCTCGACACAGCTTAGCCTTTGATACCACCCATCTCGAAAGGGGCTGGACCTCGTTTCATTCCGGAGTTGCTCATGGGGAGAGGTGGCGAGCTGGTGTGGGCATCCTTGTTGCCCTCGTCTCGGTGCCCACTTGTTGAGGTTCTCCCTGGTTGACGAAAGGGCAGCCTCCCTCCACCTCCAGGTGGGGGGGACGGGTCCTGACTGTTGTTTGTGCTTATGCACGAAATGATAGTTTAAAATACCCACCCATTTTGGAGTCCCTAGGCGGTGTGCTAGAGGGCACGCTCTGATCTGAATGGCTGCCGAATAGTGTTTCGTTGTCTTGTTGGACTTGTTGGCTCATCAAAGTTTGTTCATCACAAACACCATGTTCAAAGATAAGGTTGTCTATTTGTGCACTTGGCACCAGGAAACCCTAGGCCACAGTACTATAATTGACTTTGTACTCGTGTCATCAGACTTGCGGCCGCATGTTCTGGACACTTGGGTGAAGAGAGGAGCTGAGCTGTCAACCAATCACCACCTGGGTTTGCCCAACCAGTTCATATGTGCTTTGTGGACTTGGAGGAGGCTTAAACCGTGTCCCTCGGGCTATCTTGTGGGGTGTGCTCCTGAAATATGGTATACTGGACCCGTTGCTATGGGCCATTCAGTCTGTATTGCTGGAGCCAGAGCTTGGTCTGCATTGTTAACAACATGTCGGATTCGTTTCCGGTGGGGGTTGGACTCCACCAAGGCTGTCCTTTGTCACCAGTTCTGTTCATAATATTTGTGGATAGAATTTCTAGGCGCAGCCAAGGCATAGGATCTTATCTCTGCTCTTTGCGGATGACTTTGTCCTTTTGGCCTCATTAAGACCTTCAGCTCTCGCTGGAGCGATTCGCAGCCGAGTGTAAAGCGGCCGGGATGAGAATCAGTACCTCCAAGTCTGAGGCCATGGTTCTCAGTCGAAAAAGGGTGGAATGCACCCTCCGGGTCTGGAATGAGGTCCTGGTCCAAGTGGAGGAGTTCAAGTATCTTAGGGTCTTGTTCACAAGTGAGGGAAGGATGGAGATGGAGATCGACAGGCGGATCGGTGCAGTGTAAACAGATTTCCAGTCGATTTACGTTCCTACCCTCACGTATGGTCACAAGCTTTGGGTAGTGACCGAAAGAACAAGATTACGGATACAAGTGGCTAAAATGCTTGTATTTGCAGGGTGGCAGGTCTCTCCCTTAGAGATAGGGTGAGAAGTTCAGTCATCCGGAAGGAGCTCGGAGTAGAGCCACTGCTCCTATGCTTTGAGAAGAGCCAGTTGAGGTGGCTCGGGCATCTGATTAGAGTGCCTCTCGGATGGTTTGGAAACGCCTCAGTGTCCCCCCGGAAGAGTTGGAGGAAGTGAGTGGGGAGAGGAACGACTGGACCTCACTGCTTGACCTGCTGACCCACTGCTGACCCCGCGACTCGACCCTGAATTAAGTGGAAGAAGATGAAGATAAAAATGAAGAAGATAACTAATAGATTATTTCTATTTTTGACATCTCACACTCAGTTATATCCAGACTGTGTCTTTAACACTGTACTGTATATATTCAGTGGTGCTATGGTGGCATAGTGGTTGCTGGAAGCAAAACATGTTTGCTTTACAGCAAGAACATCCTGGGTTTGAGTCCCATGCTTAGCGAGGGCATTTCTGTGTGGAGTTTGCATGTCCCCAATGCTTGTGTGGGTTTTCTCCAGGTACACTGGTTTTTTCCCACAGTTCATCCCGTCAGAACTGCACTGCTGTTTTTACAGAGTTTTTCTAACCAACTAATTACCAGGCAGTACACTGGCGTAGTGGTTAGCACATTTTGCTCACAGCAAGAAGGTCCTGGGTTTGCTCAGGTGTTTCAGTGTTTAGTTTGTATGTTCTCCTATTGTTTGCATAGGTTTCCTCCAGGTGCTCTGGTTTCCTCTTACAGTCCAAAGACATGCACATTCGGCAGGTGTGTGTAGATGTAAATGGTTGTTTATGTTGCTGTGTAATCAACTGGCGAGCCGTTCAGGGTGTACCCAGCCTTCACCCGGAGCCGACTGAGATAGGCTCTCTCCACCCTGTGACCCTAATAGGATTGATCAGGTTGGTAAATGTATAAATGAATTAATGTAAATATTCCTTTACACTATTAGCACTATTGGTGTAGAAGATTTATGGATGACTAGTAATCGTAATATCGTGCTGCCCTCTAGTGGAGGAGTTAGTTCATTACTACTTTAATGTTATTTAGGATGGTGGAAAATAAATGACAAAATAAAATCCAGTTTTAGGTACAACAATAAGTGCATTTCACATCAGGTTGTGTCAGATAAAATAAATATACATTACCTCTTAAAGGATTTCCCCAGAATATTGGTAGGACACAATTGTGGAACTAATGAGCCTACAGCTCCAACCTGTTTCTGTGCACAAAGCGAGAAAGACACTGTTTACTAGAGTCGGAGTGAAAAAAATAGTATAGGGCAATCAGCCCTGACCTCAACTGGTTCACTGGACACCTTTGGCATGAACTGGAACGCTAACTGCACCCCAGACCTCCTCGTCTGACATCAATGCCTGAAACATATGAATATGAAAGTTGGGTGTCTTGAAGTTGAAATATTTTCATTTAATACAAAATTAATAGAAAAAGTTGCATTTTTGCCCATGTAGAAGATTATAATTAGTATCATAACATTTTTGAAATAGTTGTTATATAATAAGTTTCACAGCTTAGCACTAGGGCGGCACTGTGGTGTAGTGGTTAGCATGGCAAGAAGAGTTCGATTACTGGGCTCGGGTGTTTCCATGTGGAGTTTGCATGTTCTCCCAATGCTTGCATGGGTTTCCTCCAGGTACTCCAGGTTTCTTCCCACAGTCCAAAGACGTGCATGTTAGGCTAACTCGCTGTTCCAAATTGACCACAAGTGTGGGTGTTGAATGGTTGTGTGTGTTGCCCTGTGACTATCTAAAGACTTACTGTGTTCAGGGTGCAGCCTGCCTTCGCCCAGTGTCAGACTCCAGCCTCCTCGAGACCGTAGTAGTATTAAATGGTTCGGCAAATGAACAGTGGCTTGTGTCATGACTCTGATACCCATAAATAACAGCCTTCACAATTCACCTAATTAATAGAGTCTACCTGTGTGCGATCTAATCTCAGTATACATACATCTGTTCTGTGAAGGCCTCAGAGGTTTGTTAGAGAACATTATTGACCAAAATCAGCTCAAAAAGTACACAAAAATGTTTGTTTGCTTATTTATTTATTTTCGTAATTTAACCTTGACAGACTTGATCATGTGCCAACCAGTCGCTAGGCTAAAAGTTAACCCTAGCCGGCCAGCTCTTCCGGTCATTCTAGATTTATTCCATGGAAAGCAACATAATTTGGAATGAAAGTATTTGAAGGTAAGAAACTCTTTTTTTTTATTTTCAAGAATTAGAAGCTATAAGGAACAGGCCGCAGGAAGAAGCAACCATGAACTGAAATGTGTCTAGCGGGTGAGGCTCCCTTTGAACCTCACTGGTTCGGGTTAGTGTATGTATCGCTTGAAAATGAAAAATAACTAAATTAAGATTTTTATGATTTATTTTTTCCATTTTCAGTGACTTTCTAAGTGACCGTTAGAAACTATGAACATCTGTCATTTTGATTCAAGCATTATCCAATTAGGATAATGTTCAGGTCATGCCATTCCCATGTAGAATATACTAATTCATGTTTGCCGCACTGTGGTGTAGTGGTTAGCACACCTGTCTCACAATAAGAAGGTCCTCGGTTTGAGTTCCAGGCTCAGGTGTTTCTGTATGAAGTTTGCATGGGCTCCCTGTGCTTGCGTGGGTTTCCTCCGTGTACTCCAGTTTCCTCCCACAGTCCAGACAGTACAGTACAGACCCCAGTAAGAGTAATCAGTCCAGCAAATAAGTGAGAATAAAAGAAATCAATTTCAATTTTAAATGAGGCCCATGTCTTCTTAACTATTAAATTAACCAGTGGTGAGAGTTGCTACTGAACAACCTACTGGATGCTCATCAGACCATCACATGTGGCGTCAATAAGTCTAAACCCATTTTAATCCAAACAGAATATAACTGATTACAGACATGCTGAGGCCTTTGGTGATTATCTGCCCAGCAGTGCTTATTCTGAGTGCATTTTAGGAGATGAATGTTTAATCAAGGCCAGATCGGTGTGTTTTAGGTCACTGCCCTCATGCATGGAAAACTACTAGTGATAGTGACAGAGTTGGCACAGAGGGACACAGAGCAGTCACTGAAATCATTCTCCATTCCACTGAAACTCATTCAGATTAGGGCAGCTGTGGCCTAATGGTTAGAGAAGCAGGTTTGGGGCCATGAGGTCACTGTATCGATTCCCAAAAAATACGTGGTGGGTGGAGGACATCATCCTCTCCTTCCTTCATCTTCACGCCTGAAGTGCCCTTGAGCAAGGCACATTACTCCACCTGGTCCGTGATGTGGCTGCTCACTGCTCCAAATGTGTACGTGTGTGCTCACGTTGGATGGGATGAATGCAGAGCCAAAATTTCCCTTGTAGGATTAATACAGTATATCAAAATAATAATAAAAAAAAAATAACCTAACATTTTGTAAGAGGGCGGCATGGTGGCGTAGTGATTAGCACGTCCGCTATCACTACGCCACTACTGCGTACGTGGGTTTTCTCCGAGTACTCCGGTTTTCTTCCCACAATCCATAAACATGCACAGTAGGCTGATTGGCTGTTCCAAATCACCCCTAGGTTTGAGGGTTGGCCCCGTGACGGCCTGACGAGCTGTCCAGGGAGTACCCCACCCTCGCCCAGAGTCGGCTGAGATGGGCTCCAGCCTCCCCGCGACCCTAAATAGAATTGAGCGCCTAGAAAAGGAATGAATGAATATTTTGTAAGAGTTGCAGAGACGACCATCAGGATGTGTGGAATGGTGTGATTGTGCACAGAGAAGTAATAGGTTCCAATCAGAGAACATGCTCACGCCAGATCTAGCACTTCCTGATCACGCTGGTATTTTATTTCTGCTCTGCTTCTGCGTTTTATTTTTATTGCTGAAGTTTAAATGGACGTGTAATGCACAGTTTATTTATAAAAGATACACAAGCTGCCGTAATTATTCCAAAATTACATTTTCAAAATAGGACATTTGACGACTTCACTCACTTTTTAATTTTAGCACTGACATACAAAAGTGACAGAAATCATCATGAAGAGTATGAAGTGCAGAAATCATCATGATCTGTTCTAAACGTGTCGGTACAGCAAGGCACTAGTGTTCATCCTTTCTCTCTCTCTCTTTTTTTAAACTATTGCACAACTGCTGTTTAATGATCCGTTAATCCAGTCCCCAGTTCTGCTTATTTGTACTTGTAGAAGCCCTCTCCGGTCTTCTTGCCCAGCTTGCCCTCCGCTACGAGTTTGTTGAGAAGTGGACTTGGAGAAAACAAGGGGTTTTCTGGCTCCATCTCATACCAACCTACAACAGTGCATTCGAAATAAATGATAAAATAACAATACCATTATTATTATTGTTATTATTATATTACAGAAACAAAATGACAACTTGATTGTGCAGATTTTTACCGTCAACGATAAATTTGGATGTGTCCAATCCAACATAGTCCAGCAGCTCAAAAGGACCCATGGGATAACCGGCTCCGAGCTTCATGGCTACGTCGATGTCCTCTTTGGAGCCGTGACCTGAAGAGCCAGAGAAATAAACACAGGGATTGTGAACAAACATACAATACACATGTGGAAGTATAATCTGGAACACAGGGAAGTTAGTGTACCTCGCTCATGTAGTCGCACAGCCTCCAATAAGTAAGGTACGAGCAGCCGGTTTACAATGAAGCCTGGAGTATCCTTATAACACAACAAGCATTAAAGAAGAAAAGATTCATGACCAGCTAGTAAGACTTACAATACATCATTTCTGATTTAAAATCTGGAAAAATGTGTTTCACAGAAATAAAAACAGATCTGTGTGTCTTGTTTCTAATAACACACAATACACCGGTTCCTGGTGACCTACCTTCCCGAAGAAGTTCACTTCAACCATAATTATGTCCACCTGACCATCAAATCATCTAATCAAGACTTAAGACTTGGAAATGAAGACTTAAAGCGATTTGTCAGATGCACCTCAATAGGATTGGAGTTAAAATCTTTCGATCGGTAGATCACCAGGAACAGGATTGGGCACCCCTGCTGAAGAACATGTTATTAAACCACATTAGCTGAACACTGCACCATAAACGTAGTAGTCACACTTACTTTGCATGACACCGGGTGCTTTCCTAATGCTTTGCTGAAATCGAGGAGTGTGTTAAATGTTTCTTGGCTTGTTCCTGGAGCCTGGACGACCTAAACACAGGGAAAAGTATTCAGCGAACCAGATCATTCCAGAACACTTGCTTTCATTTTCTGAGCTGCTTAATCCTACTAGGGTTGCAGGGAGGCAGGAGTCTATCTCAGCCGAAACAGGGCGAATGCAGGATACGCCCTGAACAGCTCGCCAGACCATCACAGGGCCGACACACACACACACACACACACACACCACCACCATTCACACTCACATCCACACTCACATCTACAGCCAATTAGTCTAACGTGCATGTCTTTGGACTGTAGGAAGAAACCTGGAGAATCCAGAGGAAACCCACACAAGCACAAGAAGAACCTGCAAGCTCCACACAGCAACACCCAAACCCAGGACTCCTTTCCTGCTATGAGCCAGACATGCTACCCACTACGCCTCTGTGCCACCCATTGCAGAAGAGTAATTTTATTTCTTTATTTATTTTAAAAATGTATTTCGATATTAATTATTTTGTATGAAACCGCATTTCTGCTTTGTGAACGAGGCACAGTACAGTGCAGGCAGAAGCCTTGTCAATACGTTACCGCTTACTGATCTGTCTCATCCGACTACACTGGACAAGCACACAAGTCTGAGGTGTGTGTGTTAACATCTGTTGTTTAGGAACAGGAGGTAAAGAAAACCCTACAGTTACTGCTGATTAGCTGTCTATACCTGGCTAGAATTACCTGGGATCATCTTGTACTGTGTGACAAATTAAATCCTAAAAGGTCGCTGGGATTGCAGAGTGCAAAGCCTATCAATAGATACTACTAAGTTGTTGGGTCTTAGATTAAGATTTTAGGGGTTAACTTTTAGCTTTAAACGGTTTCTGATTTTACCTTTCATTATCAGGTCAGTTCATGGGCTAAGTATCTCTGATTCACCTGTGTTACATCTTGTTTTGGTTCTGTGTCTGGTTACAATAAGAACAAGACTGCGTGATTCGTAGGAGGTGGAAAATCTGAGATTCAGTGTTTTGTGCTTTCGTCACCTCAAGATGGCGATGTTTACTAAGATCATCGTGCCTGTTGAAGGGGTCGCTGATGCTTGCATACAGGAGCAAGCAAATGGTTTTAGAAAGATATTGAAGCCAATTCTATTTTATTTCCAAGAGATATCACTGTAATTAATATTTATTATACCTGGGAAGTGAATGAACACCTTTAAGTCTCAAGGTTAGGTTAGGGCTTATTTTGGACCGTTCTGCAGAAGAAAGGGTAGGTCTTATTACCGGGAAAACACGCAAGTTCTGGAGCCGTACGTGTTGTGAATAAGGTTGGAAATGCTCGGAAACACGTGATCTTAAAAATCGATTCTTGAAAATTTGAATCGATTCATAATGCTAATAAATAAGAATCGCGATTCAGATGTGAATCGATTTTTTTCCGGCACCCCTAATAATTACACTGCTCTGTAACGCATTCTTAATTAAAATACTTTCTTCTTGAAGTTGAACCAGTTATATTATTCAGCATATACCTCCACAAGTTTCATCATAGGGACAGGGTTGAAGAAATGGAGCCCTCCAAACCGGTCTAAGCGAGATGTGGAGATGGCGATATCGGCGATAGGAAGAGAGGACGTGTTGCTGGCAAAGATGGTGTGTCTGATGGGGAACGCAAGCACACATTAAATTTTTTATTACATAAAGCCAACATAACCAACGATCAGAGATTAGAGTTGGGTATAAAGTTATAAAAGGCTCAAGCTCTCACTCTGGTGCCACTTTATCCAGTGTAGAGAAAAGACTCTGTTTCACTTTAAGGTTCTCCACAATGGCCTCCACCACCAAATCAGTGCCCTGCACCACAGACGCAGCGTCAGTGCTCGTGGAAATGTTCTTCAGCATCTTCTGTACAAACTCCTCTCCAGCCTGCAGAGAAAAGACACTGAATCAGCTGATTCATCTCTACAGTCCAGAGCTTCAGGCTGATTTCTGTCCACACACAGAAGACTCTAGCTGCAAATGACGACACAGATCATAAACCTGACCTCGGGTTTGTCTGCAAACTTCTTCTTCACTACTCTCTTCAGGCTGCCCTCAATGCTCTTGGCGGATTTCTTCAGGATGTCCTCAGACATGTCCACCAGCACTACCGAATGCCCTGTCGTCGCCGCGACCTGGAGGAAGACAACAAGCAGTACAGAATCCCTGATGTTTCTTAGGTTTGTTTAATGTCCGGAATTTTAAATAAGCTATAAATAATTCACCAAGGATTAAAAATGGCCTACATACATGTTTATAAATAATACATCAGCCTAAATTTTATTTATTGGCACCGTTCAAAACACCCAAAGATGGCTCCCAAGTGGCGCATCAACAAGGTGCGCGACTATCAACCCGGAATACTTTTCGCAAGTTCGAATCCGGATTGTTGCCAAAACCATCCATGACCGGGAGTCCATGGGAGCTAATTGGCCGAGCTCTCACGAGAGGGAGGAATGGCACACGCTCACTTTGTTGTTGCTCACAGTGATCACCAGTCAATCATGGCCGTCTGTGAGCTCATTTGTACGAGGGGTCGGATAGCGCTTTCCCTCCAAGTGTGTTAGACCGCCCCCAAATACGCATGTGCAGAAGTTCGAAAAAAGGCGGGTGGCAGCATCGCATGTCACGAAGGGGGTATGTGCATGCTTACGCCCCTCTCTGGTTGGTGGTGGTCGTGTGATAGGGAAGGCAATACTTGATGGGTGGGAATAAACCAAGACATTTTGCAGTACAAAATAATAACACACATATAGTTAAAGGTTAAAATCAACTAGGAAGGTAAACACATGGACATGGAGCGATTAAGGTGGGTGAAATAATTAATTCATTTCCTTATTCCTAATTAGGGGCACGGGGAGGCTGGCGCCCCTCTCATCCGACTCTGGGCGAGGGCAGGGTATACCCTGGACAGCTCGCCAGGCCATCGCAGGGTCAACACTCAACCATTCACACTCACACCTAGGGGCAATCTGGAATCTTCAGTTAGCCTAATGTGCATGGGTTTTGGACTGTGGGAGGAAACCAGGGTACCCAGAGGAAACCCACACAAGCACAGGGATTATATTATAATATACTATAATGGCTGGATCCCAAACACCTGCTAGTCATTAACATGGCTTCCTACACCCTATGTAGTGCACTAAATATTCAACAGGGTGATATTTAGGACTCAATCTTAAAACTTTAAAACACAGAAATCACCCTTTCCATGGGTCGGTGTTTATATTATACAGAAAACAGTTTTAATCTGCAGAAATACAGAAAGAACACCGGTGACCTGCTCCTGCAAGGCTACTCAGACGTTAGCTAGTTAGCTTGCTAGCTGAGTTGTTTACTAGTTAGCCGTTAGCTTGTTCGCTAATTCACCTACCTGTGCGATTCCCGAGCCCATTAATCCTCCTCCGATAACAGTGACATGTTTAATGGCGGCGTTTCGGATGGTAGAAGAGCTCAGAGCTCTGGTAAAGTGCTGAGTAAAAAACGCCATGACTCTGTGACAGCAACTCTCCTCTAAACCGGGGAGAAAGTCAGCCTGATCACGTGACCACAACTCAGCCATTACCTTTCACACACATATTCCCAACCCACGTGACTACTACACTGTCCTACTGACTAGTGTGCCGTGCCATAGCATTGGTATATTAGTACGTATGCAAGTCAGGACACCAATACATTATTTACAGCTACTAGGGTCGCAGGGAGGCTGGTGCCTATCTCAGCCGACACTGGGTAATGGCGGGGTAATCCTCAACAACTCGCCAGACCATCGCAGGACAACACACACATTCACACCTGGGCAACAAGCCTAGCCTAATGTGCATGTCTTTGGACTGTGGGAAGAAACCGGAGTACCCGGAGGAAACCCATGCAGGCACCTACTGTTTTACCGATTGTTGTGAGGTGGACATGCTAACCACTACGCCACCGTGCTGCCCGATTAACCACCAATTATAAACTAAAATTATTGCCTAGCATTCAAGAATTTGTTGCAAAATTCTAGATGTGTCTGTTCAAAGTTGTATATTACATCAAATGTATTTTATTTTAAAATAATAAATATCTGAGGATTGACCATCTCATTGTGCTTGACTGGGTTTCCTCCGGGTACTCTGGTTTAGTCTGAAGACATGCACATCCATTAGGCTGATTGGCTGTTCCAAATCGGCTGTCTGTGTGAGTGTGAATGGTTGTGTTTGTGTGTTGGCCCCGTGATGGTCTGTGAGCTGTTCAGGGGGTACCCCATCTTCACCAACAGTCGGCTGAGATAGACTTCAGCCTTCCCGTGAGCCAAGTAGGATTAAGTAGTTTGGCGAACGAATGAACGAATGAATACTATTCACATCTACACTGTGGATGTTATGATTAAGGCTAAACAGTATAAATGTGATTGACATAATGACAGGTTGTGTCTTTCCTGAGATTGTCATTTAAAAAATGCTTTCATTATTTGTTTTTCACTAAGTAGAATTTTTTTTTTTTTTTTACCCTAATTATTTCCCCCATTTTCAGTGCTAAATCACTTCATTATATAGGGGGTAAATTAAGTGAACAGTTTTGCAGTTAATACAGAATTATTGCTTAGTCAAAGATTTTGGAAGTGTTGAAAAATTTTTGTGATTTTGTGTGTGTGTGTGTGTGTCCAGAGTCCAAAGGGGAAAGATGGAAGAAAAACCGGAATAACATCAGAAAATGATCGGCTCAAATCGGGTTCATGATCGGTATGTGAGAGGTGAGAAGACTTTGGTCAAATAAATATCAAGACGACCGGTAAATGTGATGTTTGATTTGTGTGTGTGTGTGTTTTAATGAATGTCATAAAGCCATGAGCCCGATTTTGTTGTTGGGTCCGTGCTCACGTGTGCCCACACAGGCAACCCAATAAATGAGCATTCTGCCGCCGTTGCGCTGAGTGCCCTTGTATTTAGCAAAAAATGTTCTTGTTTAGTCAGTGTTTTTTCTTCTTGAGGAGAAATAAGTTTTCGAATACTTTGGAAAAGACAGTAAGTTATATTATGTCTGTTTCTTTACTGAAAATAAATGCAAACATTTTGGAGCTCCGGTTTTAGGCATTGCCTAAATATTTATATTATTCATTCATTTTATATAACGCTTAATCGTAATTAGGATTAGCCGACTCCGGGGCAATCCATTTATTCATTGGTAATGACTTGAAGTGATGCTTTAAGTCCCATTTTTTGAGACATGAAAAAATACAATAAACGATTTATTTATTCAAAACCAATCCCATGTGATAACCTTAAGAGACATTATTAAGAAATTAACAAATTATTGTGATGACCAGCATCTCCTTATTCAAATCATAATCATTTTTTTCATGTAGAATAAATTATATGATAAACTGATATGATAAGCTTTTATAAATCTTTCATTGCAGCATTTATGCTTTGATCTGCATCCATACCACATTATGTGTACCACAGTGTCTGTATATATTGATTTCACTTGTATTCTATACAAATAAGAGATTCGCAAAATTCATTTAAATGCTTGTAAGGCCTCTTGCATGTCAAAGTAATCATACAGCAGTTTACAGGTGATCAGATCTTAATTATGCATAAAAAGAAATTAACATTGAGAGGAATCAAAAGGATACACTCTGTTCTGTTGTCATGGTTATAAACGTTCAGTAAAATCCTTAGTGAACCTTGGCATAGTGGTGAGCACATCCACCTCATAGGAAAAAGATCCTGGGTTCGATTCCCGGGCTTGGGTATTTCTATGTGGAGTTTGCATGTTCCCCTCCAGGCTTGCGTGGGGTTTCCTCCAGGTACTAAGGTTTAACCAACCATCCAAAGCCATGCACATTAGGCTAAATGGCTGTTCCAAATTGCCCCTAGGTGTGAGTGTGAGTGTGAATGTTTGTGTCTGTGATGGACTGGCAAGCTGTTTATTTGTAAAAAAATTTTTTTATTTTGATATACTGTATTAATCCAAACAAGAGAAATTTTGGCTCTGCATTTAACCCATCCAAAGTGAGAGCGCATACACACTCTCGGAGCAGTGGGCTGCCACACACTGCAGTAACAGGAGAGCAGTTGGGGGTTAGGTGCCTTGCTCAAGGGCACTTCAGCCATGAAAGTGGAGGAAGGGAGGATGCAGCTTACCCCAACCCCTACCACCACACATTTTTCGTGCTGGTTCAGGAAACGAACCAGCGACCTTTAGGTCCAAACCTAGCCACAGCTGACCCCAGGAGATCATAATGTACCCCACCTTCGCCCAGTGTCGGTTGACATTCCTGTGACCCCCGTAAGAATAAGTGGTTTGGGAAATGAGTGAGTGAATATTCTGATCACTGACCACAAGAAAGTCCCTAGGAAAGGTAAATGAACCGTGGTAGTACTATGATCGTACTACGACCGTAATTCTGAAATTGTCAGAGACACACTTTCAAAGCAGTAAAGTGCAAAATCATGAGCGAGTGAAATTTCCAGTAATTAATACAAAACTAGTTCCAATCTACTGATTCTGTGGACTAATGCAGTTATGGGAAATTGTTTGGTACAAATCACTGGTTTTCATCATCGTCTTTACATGAAGATCCATGAAGATCATTTTTGCTAGGAAAGAAAATGTTGTCATTTACTGTCTCCGCGATTCCCGATTTCAGGTAAGCGTGGCGTTACACACACGCTGAAGCGACAGGGAGCTAGCGTGAGGCCGAAGCGTCCGTGCATGGGCGGTGGCTGATGTCCCTCTGGGAGGCAGAATGTGAAAGCCTGCATCAGGCTGGTGAACATCAGGAACAACTCCATCTTCGCCAGCTGTTCTCCCATGCACACTCTCCGACCTGCAGAAGCAGGGATAACAGTTCACCTCACACAGGTGACAAAACACTTCCAGAACATAGCTTTGTGATACCTTTGTACTGGAGGTGACCTTAAACCATGATGCTTCACTTTCATACATGACTGGTATGATTCGGTGAACTCTGGGTCCAGCAATTTTCTAGATGGTCAGGAACAACATGGTGGCATAGCAGTACGATACTGAATTAATAATTCATCTCAAATATCATTTTTTTCTCTACGTTTCTGCTAATAACAGTTTCCACATGTTCGGGCCTTGGTAAGCATGTCATGGTGTTCTAGCTGTGTCTTGTACAGGACCTGAGTGGTGTATAGTGTATGGTGACCATTGCAAGAAATATGATGTACAGTTCATGCTGAAGCAGACATTGCTAGCTATGAGTCGAAATGGAGCTTCTGAGGGAGTCATCAGGAGGAACTACAACTTTTGTGCAGCCAGTTGTTTTGTGGATATTTTTCCTTGCATGACCAAACTTACCCATGTGTACCAAGGGGGTCTGAAATTTCTTACTACTGCTTACAAATTATTTTTATTTGCTTTTAGGAGATCTTGAAGGTTTCTACAGTTTTTGCAAAAAAGATTTTATAAATTGTTTTAAAGCTGCTTTAATACCTGTATTTATGTATATTTAGTTAATCAAGCACGTTTCATTATTTTTTACAAATTTTACTAATTACTGATACAGAACTTAATGTCACATGACTGCGACAAGTCTTTTGTCCAGCCTAGAATGGACATGTTTGTCTTTTATTAGCTGTAAAAAGTATAAATACATTTACCTGTTGCTTTCACAAAACAATCTGCATACTTGTAGGTTTAATATAAGGCATCGTTGTTGAAAATCGGTTAATCAGAAGTGAAGTTATCAGTTGTTGTCAGTATCAGGCACACATGCGACAAAACTTTTGTCAATGACTGTATATCCATCCACTCACCCACCCATCCACACAACTATCTATCCATCTCCACCACCATCCACCCATCCGTTTATCCATCCACACATCTATCTATTCATCTCCACAGGCATCCACCCATCCATTCACACATGTTTAACCATCCATCTGTCTTCACCTACCCATCCACCCACTCACCTATTCATCCACTCACCTATAAACCTACTCACCCACTCATCCATCCATCCATCTACCCCGATCCATCCACTGTATACAAACCTTCATGAATTCTACAGAGGAAATTAGGAAATGTGGGAAATGTATTTGGCACATGCCACATAGCTCTTCTGACATGTTTGGTTTAGATTTAGCTGGCAGCAGAAAACACTGGGCATCTTCCAAGTAAAATAAAATCATAGTCCATACCTATTCCAAATGGAATAAAGTATTCCTTCCTGAGCAGCTGGCCTTGTTTGTCCAGAAACCGTGAAGGATTGAAGTCATCCGGACTCTCCCAC
Source organism: Neosilurus hyrtlii (assembly GCA_028564935.1). Taxonomy (NCBI): domain Eukaryota; kingdom Metazoa; phylum Chordata; class Actinopteri; order Siluriformes; family Plotosidae; genus Neosilurus; species Neosilurus hyrtlii. The sequence continues at coordinate 24,987,716 of JAOUQZ010000039.1, forward strand.
ACCGTGGGATCTCTATGGACTGACCAGAGGTTAGAAAGGATGACTGTCCCCTTAGGAATCGTGTACCCTTGGAATTCTGGGGGAAAATATTCGAAGTAAATCAAGTGTTAGTATCGGTTCTCTCTTCACCCATGCATTATTACCACAGTGTGGTTTTTTTAGATCACGCGAGGATCATATGTGAGGACTGAGTTTACAGAACTCGGGATTTTGCTTCAGCTAGACCAACATGCTGTTCGGTTTTACTTCCTTACCTGTGGTCTTGGAAGCCATGTGAGGAATAGCCAGAGGCACTACCACAGCCATTCTCTGAACCTCCATGATGGTGGCCTCGGTGTAGGGCAGCGTCCCCTTATCAGTCAGCGACGGCAGCCTTCCACGTCCAACTACCACATCGATCTCTCTCTGGACTTTCTCTGAGACATCAAAGGAAGAACGTTTCATGTTTCTGTGCTGTGAACATGTATTTGCCCCATTCTGATTTCCTTTATTACGCTTTATAAACAAACAATTATCGTTACATCACTGAAAGATAGCATCAAAAGAAGTGTAATACCTTAAAATAAGGGATAAATTGGAGCAGAGTGGTGTTTTGTCCACCAGTCTCAATCTTTTTTGTCGTTTATCTCACTTCCTCCGTGACGACATGAACCCTTTAAATGTATGCGTTTCGGTAACCAAGTACAATCTCAATGTCAATTAATTTGGCTAAACTTAACTAAAAGCTCACCACTGATCTCAAAATGCTACACTACAATTGTTGCTATGGTAACACTGCAGCAAACATTCTCACGATGATCTTCATTCATTTATTCGTTCATTCATTCATTGAACTGCTTAATCCTATTGGGGTCGCACGGAAGCTGGGGCCAACCTCAGCTGACCTTGGGCAAAGGGAGGGTACACACCATGAGCAGCTCACCAGTTCATCGAAGGGCCAACATACAGTTGTTCACACTCACACCTAGGGGCAATTTGGAACAGCCAGTTAGCCTAATTTCACCGGAGGGAAAGGTGATGGTTTGTTCAAATATCGCTCAGCCCAAATCGTAAGTAAGGCCTGTTGTCATGGGAACAAAACATCATTACACAAATTCAATTTTTTTTTTTATCCTGTTACATTTAACAGCAATCTACTGTATGCTGTCAGACAAAATAATAGCAATAATATTAAAAACACTAGGGGGAAATATACATCCATTTATTTGCCAAACCTCTTAACCCCGACTAGGGTCGCGGGGAGGCTGGAGCCTATCTCAGCTGACTCTGTTTGAAGGCAGTGTGCACCCTGAACTGATTGCCAGTCCATCGTAAGGCAATAAACACACACAACCATTCACACTCATATCCTCACTAAGTTGGAGCAGCCATTTAGCCTAATGTGCATGTTTTTGGACTGTGGGAGGAAACCGGAGTACCTGGAGGAAACCCATGCTAGCACTGGGAGAAACACCCTCGCCGAGCCAACCCAGGACTTTCTTGTTTTAAAGCGGACGTGCTAACCACTACACCACCCATGTGGAAAACATCCCTAAATGTATACTAGTGAAAGTTTACACTTAAAGCAATGTTTACCTTGGACATCGGGATGTAAACACATGTACAGCACCATCCACAGGATGCTATTAGTGGTCGTGTCAGTCCCTGCAATAAACAGGTCCCCTATTATGTAGAACAGGTAATCCTCCGAGAATCCGTCCTCCTCGGAACCACCTGTGTTTTGCTGAGTCAACATCTCTACCAGATACATATCAATAAAATCCCTGGGGTTGGCGGGGTCCAGCGTGGTTCTGTGCCTGGCGATAATCTTCTTTAAGAATGCCGTGATGTCCCTTTCTACTTGGCGAAGCTGCTTGAAGACGCCGCAGGGGACGTAGTAGAGCCAAGGGAAGATGTTGATGAGCACAGCAGCGCTGTTCATGCTGATCTCCAGACCGTGGGCCATGAGGTTTAGCTGCGTACGGAACTCCTCATCCTGGTGGTGGAAGCGCTGGCCCAAGCTAATCGAGGAGATCACATTTGACACTGCATTGCTAATCAAAGGTGTCAGGTCCACCCCTTGCTCTCCTGCCTCCTGGTTTCGCTTCAGCAACTCATCCTTGACCATGGCTAATCCCTCATGGATGCAGGGCTCCAGGCTTAGCTTGCCCAGGCCAAAGTTTCGAAGAGTCATGTGGCAGAACTTGCGCTGTTTTCTCCAGATTGGACCATAAGGTGCAAACACGATACCTGTAAACCACAAGCATTAACATGTTAGGAACTGCATTGAAAGTTTATTTTATGGGTCATGCTCCATGAAGCTCCAAGATGCCCATCCCATTCCCAGAGATGTAGCTACGGTACACCAGTGTTTCATTAGCCTAGGACAATTATTTGATTTGGCGCTTTAGAATTCTCTTTCTCACTCACCCATCCATCTAATAGTTGTTCCTGGTCAGGGACCAACTCAAACACTGGGTCGTAGAGGTGGGAATACACCTTGGACAGGACAACCATGCACAAACACATTCACATGTAGGGGAAATATAAAGTAGCCAAGCACCCAGGTACCAAGCTGCTCAACTTGGACAATCATGACTCTCCACCCTTCCTGTTTTCTGGTTCTCTAAATTGTGTTTGTCATCTTCCCTGTTTTGATTAGAGTCCATGATTGTACTAGGAATGAATACAAAGCAGTCTTCTGTTGCCTTAGTCAGTTACACTGTCCATACTGGAAGGGTAACTCTGGCCATCGATCCATCTGCCAAGCCCTGTGGTGATATACCCATAGACCCCATTTGGCAGAGTCTGCTTGTAAAACCGTCCACCACCTACAAACCATGGCTTTAAATTACCCTGATGCTTAGACTAACAGGTGCTACACCGTTCCCAAGGGTGTCCTTAAGGCTGTCGGTCAGAAAGAGTGCCTTACCTTACACAACGCCTTTTGTTGTGCAGCTCCCCAGCACCAAAACCATCTACTGTCTACAAAAACCTGCTAGCATGTGAATAAAAAGTGCACTGTTTGTTTTCCCACAGGGCATCTGGTTGAAACTAGAGATGTGCATCACGACTTGGATCCCACAAGATTCCACTCCATGTTTGATTTAATGCAGGCATCTGCAAGTGGTTTGATATAAAACTGTCCTGCACAACACGTTTACACCATCTATGACGAAGATTTTGTGAACAGCGGACGTAACACTCATGTGCTTGTCCCATTCCAAATTTAGTCCCTCTTTCGTGTAATAATAACCATCTCTCTTCTGGGAACGCTTTTCCTCTTAATTTTGGGGTGTGACTGTGAGGATCTGTGTTCGTTCAGCCATAAAAGCACTAATGAAGCTGTAGTTACTGTTCATCCCAAAGGGGATCGATAGGTTTTAGGTCAGGGCTCTGTTTGGTTTGCAAAAACCAAACTTGGCAAACCACGTCTCTTATGAACTTTCTGCGTGTACAGCCGCACCATCGTGCTGGAACGAGTCCGAGTTCCGTAGTCTGATTGAAGAGTGAGTACAAGGTTCCAGCACACAAAGGCATTACAGAGCTTTGGGAGCGTTCAGCTTAGTTTGGGAAAGAAGCACATAAGCGTAAGATGATCAGGCATCCAAAGGCTTTTAGACTAAGATATATCACAAAGAAAAGCAACCGAGTCCCGGGCTCGGCGAGGGCATTTCTCTGTAGAGTCTGCATATGCTTCATGTGCTTGTGTGGGTTTCCTCCGGGTGCTCCAGTTTCCTCCAACAGTCCAAAGACATGCACGGTAGGCTAACCGGCTGTTCCAGATTGCTGTAGGTGAGAGCGTGAGTGTGAGTGGTTGTGCATGTGTTGCCCTGCAATGGTCTGGCGAGTTGTTCAGGGTGTACCCTTCCTTCGCCCGGCGACCCTAATAGGATTACGCAGACCGGCGAAGGTATAAGTGAGTGATCCGAGTGGATCATGTATTAGATAAACAGGACTGGTTCATTCCTTAGTGTTCGCTTTCCTTCAAGCAGAGCTGTGTGTGTTTTTGGTGTCAGAATGAAAGATGCTCTCACCTTTCCTCTTAGTCAGCATGGTGATCAGAGGGATGTCTGGTCTGTCGGAGAAGACCTCGGCGTGGTTGGACAGCGCATCCCGGACCACCTGGTACCCGTTCAGCACCACCACCAGCTGGCTGCCCACAAACAGGCTGTACACGTTACCGTAATCCTTCGACAACTCCATCAAACTCACCTGCGTGGAAACAGGGCCTCGGCTCGCGCTCTTCCTCTCGCGCTCGCCATCTTTTCTTTTGAACAGCGTCAGAATGAACGGGGGCACAAACAAGCTGCCGAAATTCCCTACAACCGGAAGTGGCTTCGGTCCAGGGGGAATGTTTACAAACAAGCGTTTACTTAGTCGGTACTGTCCCAGCAGACAGAAAACAATAATGATAGAAAGAGTATACAATATGAGAGGCACTGAGGAAACTACAGGCCACATTACTACTAAAAACCGCCTCAAATAATAAAAAATGTAATTAATAACTGTAAAATCCTTCCAAGCGACAGTGAAACGTCACTTCCTGTGACACCATCTATGTACCCTACACTGATATATTATCTAACACATCTGTGTGATGCATTTTTCAGCTATTATAAACTATATACACTTCATATCCTATAACGACTTAGCCCTGTTTGAGCTCAGGATACACAATGCTAACCACGGCTAACTGTTAACTAGCTAATATTAGCAAACCCTGACATCATCTAAAACAACGCTTTACGACAATTTACGACTGGGAACCTTACCAAACCGTCTAAAACTCAATTCTGCTCTGGTCTGCTCACGTTTCCTTCCGATGATGATGGAGAATATATCGCTGCTTCTGTCACTTGTGTTTTGGAAACTGTGTCCTGGGGGGGCGTGGCTCTATTTGCGGCGTTCCATTGGTTAGCGTTCACCTCATGACGACGGAACATGGGCAGGTCGATGTCGCCATTGATTTAACGCGTCAAACGCGCCGCCATGTTGAAGAGGGCTTTCGAGTTCAGTTAATGCTAGAGATTCTGTTGAATCCACAGTGTAAGGCTGTGTGCCAAATTTCCAGAATGCAGATACGTTTCTATAGCACACAGCAAGATATGAGGGAATCAATTTTCATGGAAGAACGTTTTGGCAATATTATTATTATACTTATTATTATTATTATTATTATTATTATTAGGGGTCCATGTGTCACCATGGAACTACTATTGGAATGGCTGTGATTATGATTATTATTCTGCCAATATATATGTGTGTATGTG
>JAOUQZ010000039.1:24997524-25012614 GCA_028564935.1 Neosilurus hyrtlii
TTTTACATGCCTCTCACCATAGACAGTGAGAGACATGGCCGGCATTTGATAACCCAGTTAGCTTCACTGGGGGGACAGCAGTGAGAACCCGTCGATAGTGGGGCTTGAACCCCCGACCTTAGGACCAGTAATTCAGCACCTTACCACCAGGCCACCACTGCCCCATGGAATCAAAAGTGAGAAACAAAATAATAATCAAACATTGAGGAGAAGGGGAAAAGGGATTGGGGTGAAAAGAAAAAAAGAGAAAAACAGAAGAGATGGATGGAATTGAGAAACTCTCGAGGTTCTCTTTAATCTATAATTCATCATGTTGTGTTGTTTTGTATTTCTTGGGTTTATTGGAAGAGCAGTACATGAAGTTACTGGCTGCTAATGTGACGACTCACTCTTGCTATCCTGCTTAATATTTAATTTGGGAGTTTTTTAAATGGTTGCAAATTGCACATAATGTTATCTTACTTCAGTTCAAAGATGGACTTTTAACCTATCTGGTTATATCATAGCTTAATTGTGGACACTTTGCACATGTTTCTTCACTCTCACCCACTCATATGTCAAACTGCTTAATCATATCAGGGTTGCAGGGAGGATGCATCCTATCTCACCCTGAACAGCTCCCCAGACCATTGCAGGGCCAACACACACACACACAACCATACACACTTATGTAAGAGCCAATTAGCCTAATGTGCATGTCTTTGGACTGTAGGAGGAAGACGGAGTACCCGGAAGAAACCCATGCAAGCATTGGGAGAACATGCAAACTCTACACAGAAATGCCCAAGCCCGGGACTCAAACCCAGGACCTTCTTATCATGAGGAGACTGTGCTTACCACTACACCACTGTGCAACACCACGTATTTCTTGCACAGGCATTTGTTTTTCTGAGATGGCAGCATCATGCCTTAATTGCTAGTATGTACACCTCAGAGCAAGAAGGTCGGGCGTCTCTGTGTGGAGTTTGTATGTTTCCCCCTGCTTGCGTGGGCTTCCTCCAGGTACTCCGGTTTCCTTTTACAGTTCAAAGACATGACATTAGGCTGATTGGCTGTTAAAAATTTCTCTTTGGTGTCGATGTGAGTGTAAATGGTTGTGTGTGTTGACCGTGCAAGGGTCTGGCGAGATGTCGAGGGTGTACTCTGGCTTTGCTCCAGCCTCCCCGTGACCCAGGCAGGATAAAGCGTTCTGCCTTAATGAGGGAGTGTTTGTCCAGAGAGAGGTTAGAGCTATAGACTGACCAAATTGGTTCTAGCTGACAGAAAGCCTAAAGAAAGCCTACGGGAAGTCAGATACCCAATGTTTACGACCGTGGGGAGCAGAAAAGCATCTCGGTGAGTGAATGTATTTTGGGTTCTTTTTTGTCTGTTTTATGTCTGTTTAGGGTCAATGAGATGAGATGTCATGTTTATGTCATTTCTGTGATTTGATTCCCTTTTATTCGGTTGCTACATATTAAAAGTCATAATGCATAGTACATAGTCAGCCACTTGAATCACATCTATCTTTTTACTTACAGCCTGCATCATGATTACAGTGACAATCATTTCTGTTTTTTGTGTTGTTTCTTTTCTGTCTGGCTCTAAAAGAATTGTATTGGCATCCCATAGAGAGAGAGAGAAAGAGAGAGAGAGAGAGCACTTAGATGGCAACAGAGAGTTGTATCTACTATGTTGTGTACTGTCTAATGGATGCAAGTGTTGTCCACATCATGTAAACACTTTCAGTAGGAGCCGTTTTAATGTCCTGTAATTCATCAATCTTTCTTCGCTTCGAAACCACACCGATTGAGTCTCGTGTGTGTTTACGCTTCCAGTTAAATCCTAGCTAACTGTGTGTGGTGTCAGTAAGCACTTACTTTTCATTAGAACAAAAAGTAGATTCAACATTCAAATGTATGTCTCTCAATAGAATGTGTGTGTGTGTGGGGGGGGTTGTTACACGACATCAGTTTTGTTTCATCTGGTAGACGTACCTGTACGTTGGCCATGGTGTGATACCAGTAGAAGAGACGGGAGGTGATGAAGTATGCCACCACCACGTCCACACTGTAGTGCTCATGAGCTACGAGGATACACACCGCTCCCACGGCAGCCAGGAGCCAGCAGAGCAGATGATACCACCAGAACGATCGAGGGGAGTCTACAGGAAAGGGGGATTGGATCATTATTCCAGTAAGTGCTAATAGTTAAACCTGTCGCCATTCACTCTAAGGACTAAATGACCAAAAAAGATTCCAAACTGTACTGTTCCTTGCCACTAAGGCAAGCATGAAAGAGAAATTAGCTATAACTTTAGTACGTACTACAGTATCATTATTCCTTCAAAGTGACCATAACTAGATCTGGGCGTCTCACGTCCGCCTCTCAGAGAGAAGGTGCTGGGTTTGAGTCCTGGGCTTGGGGAGGGCTTTTTTGTGTGAAGTTGACATGTTCACCTCATGCGCCCCATTTTTCCTCTCACAGACCAGACATGCACATTAGGCTTTGTGGATATTCTCAATTGCCCTTTGGTGTGAGTGTAAATAGTTGTGTCTGTGATGGACTGGTGAGCGGTTAAGGGCTCCGGCCTCCTTGTGACCCTAAAAAATTTAAATGGTTCAGATAATAATTGAATGAATATGATTCAGTAGTGTGTACAACCTCTTTTAGCACCAACATCTTGAAGTTATCATTTCCTGACACCCTCTTACATCACTGGAGTAAATTTGGCCCACTCTAAATCTGAAGGAGAGTGACACACGACTATATATTTATATGGTGGCGTGGTGGTTAGCACGTCCACTTCACAGTCCTGGGTCCGAGCCCAGAAGCTCAGCGAGGGCGTTTCTGTGTGGAGTTTGCATGTTCTCCCCATGCTTGCATGGATTTCCTCTGGCACTCCAGTTTCCTCCTACAGTCCAAAGACATGCACATTAAGCTAATTGGTTGTTCCAAATTGCCCCAAAGTGTGAGTGTAAATGGCTGTGTGTGCTGCTCTGCGATGGTCTGGTGAGCTGTTCAGGGTGTACCCCGCCTTCACTGAGAGCTGACTGAGATAGAGTGAGAGATGAGTGAGGGTGACTTCAGATCCACAGTGACCCTGATTATGATGAAACATTTACTGAAGTTAAATAAATGAATGAATGAATAAAATGCCAGTAAATAAACAGTGTAATTTAATAATGTGTGAACAGGATGTACAAGTGAATGCACAGTTTCTCATTTATCATTCTATTCTAGAGCCTACTACAATGTAAAAGGTTGTTTAAATGGCTTAGAGGCATTCTCAGAAAAGGTCAGCCATAAACAACGCCACAGAGAAATACCAAAGAGAGCTGGTGTGGAGCCTTGTAGCAACAGAATTAGCAACAGAAAAATACCATGTCTTTAACAAAAATAACTCCCAGGGCCTGACAGAGGACAAAGTCCTCGTTCCTCCAGATGTTTTTTCCTTCCTTATTCCTGGATATATCGCTTTGCGTTCTTTCTACAAACTGGAGCTACCACATCAGCAGGTCTGTCCTAAATAAGCTGAGTGATAGTATGGCCTGGTTTCATTTTGAATCCTAAAGGGAAAAAAAGAGTTCATGAGAAAGTGAATGGTTTAGAGACTCACACTCTTTGATGAACAGATAGGTGAGGGTGAGCATGACTGTGTGGCCACTGTACAGGAAGTCCCCGCACATGATGTGGGATCCGGTGATGGACAGGCCAGCTCCAGTGATCAGCTGTAGAACTCGTTGTAGCTTTGCCTGTGAGTCACCATAAAGCTGGGAAAGAGAGAGAGAGAGAGAGAGAGAGAGAGAGAGAGAGGTGGTGAGGGACAAAGTGAATGAAAGTGAAGGAGGTAAAGAAGTGGAAGGGAATGGGGTATAAAGAATGACAAAAAAAGGGATATGAAGTAACCCAGATAAGAAGGAAGGGAAAGGGAGATGGAAAGAGAAGCAAATAAAACAAGGTTAGGAGAAGTGAGCAGAAAAGAGAAAAGGTGATGAAAGTAGGGAAATAGTTACAGACAGACAGCATTCAGCAGTATGTTAGATTATTTATAATATTCCAGTGTTGAATTGTAGTGAAAGCCTGACATGATGAAGAGAAACAGCTTACCTTTGGGGCACAGGTCATGTGTTTGCCTGGTACGGGCAGCGTGGTGATATACATGGTGATGCAGCGATACAGGTACAAAGTGCCCATGAGGAAGAAGAACCTCCTGCCCAAGATGGCTCTGCAAACAACAGCACAGCAGATCTGATGATATGATGTACAAGCTTTTGGGTGGAAATCATGTAAGTGGCTGTTTAATCGAATAAAGCAATGTGGATAATAAGCGCTCGTCTCCGACATGACTCAGAGATGCATCTGAGCGATGTATAACACAGCTGGAGAATAATGCTCCAAAAACACTGTTATTGTGTCACAGCACAATATATATATATATATATAAAATTGGTGTTAAGTGTTATTGTGTTGCATCTCAATCAAACAAGAATTGAATTGTTATATGTCCCTATAGCAGACAGCAGTCATTCAGGATTTGTGAATTGATATTATTTGCTAAAAAATTAAAAAAAAATTAAAATAAAAATAAAAACGTTAAAAGTCTAAAAAAAACTATTCCAGACCATCTCAGTAGTGTACAAGTTAGTTTTATTAGTCAATGGTAGTTATATGTTGAATTAATTCATTCATTTCCTTAATAGTTATTTGGGTCGTGGGGAAGCTGTTGTCCATCTCAGCCAACTCTGGGTGAGGGCAGTGTACACTCTAGACAGATTGCCAGGCCATCACATTATTATTATTATTAATATTATCATCTAATAAAAAGGTCTAAACAGACATGTCAGTACATCTGGTAGCCTCAAAGCTTCAGGGATCACAGTGTGATCCCAAGCTTGGATGGATGTGGCCTACATATATATAATTTAAAGCATAGCAACCCCAACCAGGCATTTACTAGTAATGCTGTAGAGGGATTTCTAGAAATAAAGAAAAATGAATCAGCCTAATACTCATGTTTGTACCTGTTTCATACAGAGCGCCTCAGCTGACACCAGGCAAAGGGTGAGTACACCCTGAACGCAGACCATCACAAGGCCAACACACACACAATCATTCACAGTCACACTCATAGTTATGGTCAATTTGGTGCCACAAATTATCCTAATAAACATGTCTTTGGGCTGTGGGAGGAAACCGGAGTACCCGGAGGAAACCCACTCAAGCACAGGGAGAACATGCAAACTCCTGAGCCTAGGAACTTCTACTGTTAGGCAGACATGCTAATCACTACGCCACCATGCTGTCTGCATTTTGAATTTACTGGAGGAAATCTACAAGCAGTCAGACACAGTAATCTAATACATGCTTTGGAAATGTTGACGTTTAGTATTGTGTCTGAATATGAATCAGCTCTGATGTTAATGTGATCTATAAGATACACTGAAATGTATTTTTCTTTTCATAGTAAATCTGTATTAAATATTATACAACCGTAATGCAATTATGAAGTCAGTGTTAGCAGGCCATGTGGTTTGTAAGATAACTGACAGTGTGATACGACAGGCGCAAACCTTGCTGCGGACTGTAATTGTATCATCTGAAATCGCAAGACAAATATGATTCAATACTTGGTAAAATGTAGAATTAACACTTCAAAGAGCAGTGTCTGCATGTCCCTGTGTGTCATGAAGCTCTTGTCCGTTTCATCTGAAAATGGCAGAAATCTGGCCTTAAATGGTTTAGCACTAATAGAACCAGAGCGGGCAAAGAAACACAATTACACAACCTCGAGACCATTTGAAGAAAATGACTTCCTACAGTGGTTGCACATGGGTTATCAAATTAGCCTGTACAATTAGAGGTTAAAGGTTTAGGAAAAAAAGGGGGTGGGGGGGGGGGGGGCACGGTTTGATGGTACGGTGGCATAGGGGATAGCACATCTGCCTCACAGCAAGAAGGTCCAAGGCTGTTCCAAATTGACCCTAAGTATGAGTGTGAATGGTTGTGTGTGTTGGTCTGGCGAGCTGTTCAAAGTGTACCCCGCCTTTGTCCATCGTTGGCTGAGATAGGCCTCAGCCTCACTGCGACCCTAACAGGATTAAATGGTTCAGCAAATGAGTGAGTGAGATTGCATTCTATGTATTGTACATTTATAAAGGAAGATTCAGGGTTTTAATCCTGAGTAAAACGTGCAGAAGCTTCTTCACCAATCACAATGCTGATTTCGTCTGTCCTGCCCTCATATGCATCTTTTATCAAAAAGATCACAAATCTCCCACTTCCTAATAAACGTATCTATTATAGAATAATCTATCGACTCAAGACCTGATAAACTGTAAGCACATTTATTGAGTGTTCTGCAGGTGATGTACAAAGATTAACTCCGTTATCTGTTAATGCTGTCATGTACAAAGTGTGCGTAGGAAGCAACATTTAAATTAGATTGCTTTTATGGATGATTTCTTCTCAGCAGCTGGGGTGAGATCACATCTCAAATCGACCTCCTGAAGAAGAAAATCAGACTGAATCTCAAACATGTATAATGGTGATTAAATGCAGTGAGACAAGTCAAAAGCCTGTTCAAAGTACTGTGTGAGCATTCTCGTATCCTGATTAGCATAGATTAGCTAGTGTTTAAGTGTAAAATAAGTGTTTTACTTTGTTAGAGTCTTGACCGTTGGATCTTCAATATCAGATTAATATGTGGTATGGTAGATACATGGGTGACAACACATCCCATGGGACTTGGGTAAATATTAAAGGTACAGTGTGTAATATTTTAGAGGATCTATTAGCAGAAAAAAGGGCTCATTATCAATAAATACTATTTTAGAATTACGGCATTTGGCATATGCCCTTATCCAGAGCAACCTACATTTATCTATGTACAACTGAGCAATTGAGGGTTAAGGGCCTTGCTCAAGGGCCCATCAATTGCAGCTTGGTGGTACTGGGGCTCGAACCACTGACCTTTGGATCACCGGTCCAGAGCCTTATGCTCTGAGCCACCACTGCCTGACTTTATTAATTTATAGTCATTAAAAAACTTAATCAGTTTTCAGGTCCTTAAAATTAGCTGTCTATATCTACATGGGAACGGGGCCCCTCTCATGGAGGCCGCCATCTTGCACAGCCATGTTTCTACAGTAGCCCACATCCATACAGGATTCAAAACGGAATGGCCGGAAATGAAATTTCATTTGGTGCAATCTGAAACCTCACCCCTAGATGCTGCTAGACACTGCTAAATCTTACACACTGTACCTTTAATTCATCCCCCTGGCAAGCTACCAGGCACTGTCTGCATCCTCACATGCTAAGAAGAAATGCGAAGTCCAGTTTTGTGCTCCTTCTTACCGGTATCTATGGAAGAGCCATTGTATACACCAAATCCCCATCAGCAGCATCCCATTCACTTCAGTGACCGTGAAAGCCCACCTCACACGGTCCACGTAGTCGAAGAACTTATCCGGTAGTGGCGGGCTGCTCTCTTTTTCTGGAACTCTTTCGTGTACCACCGTGATCATCACTGTAGTCAGAACCAGGTTGAATGCTGCGTACATCAAGGCAATCACCGTCTTCCACCACTCCATGGGTGGAGGCTTGCCCTTGCCATCAGGCACAGAGATCTTCACATAGTCTCGGTGTCTGCTCAAGCCTTTGCGCAGGCCATTGTTTTTCACTTCCTCTGCTGCAGGGCTGTGGACAGGGCACTGCGGATGGGTGTGTGGGTGGGCACCTGTTGGGTGTCGCTCGCACTGGTGGTCTGTCGACGCCATGAGAGGTCCCGCACGCTACCCACTAATCACAGACTCAATGGGCTGTTGCGTCCCCGCCCACGTTACTGCTGAAAATTAAAGGTTGCAGGGTTTGAGGTTTCAGGTGTGGCACTCCAGCTGCAATGAAAAAAAATATAAGCAAGAAATTCGATCTCATAGAAAGCATCTGGTCATTTTTAGTAGGTATTAATAATCAATACAGGCTTTTTGCAGCCACAAATAAACAAGGCTCTCATACAGACAGGACAGCATATAGATGAGTGCCTGACAGTTATTGGAATTGCTTGTAGATGTGTGTAATCCAATGCCAGAACATCACCCTGCTGTTCATTTGGTTTGTTTCAACATGAAAAATGACTTTAAAAGACACCAAGATTCTGAAGGATAAATAACCAAAAAAATATTTAAAGGTGGTGTAGAAAGATGAAAGAAGTATACCACTCCCACCTGAATATAAACCGCCCGATAGTCATTTGTGGTGAGTCTCAGTCTCAACCTTCTAATTGTTTTCAAGGGACTTCAATTACAAACTAGACAGTTCAAATTTCTAGGAAGTGATTTGTTTTTAACCACACACTCCTGAAGATCCTGGAAATCTGATCCCGGGTAAGTGCTTTTGTTTTTCAATGCTTTGTGGATGCAGATTCATTGGACACATTAACTCTAAGCCCTAAGACTGCCACTGAAGACTATGACTGGTTTTCTTCTGTGGTTTATTACCAGTTTTAATTTGTATCCATAAATTAAAAAGGGTATTTGCTGAGCTTTCTTAAGCTTTAAAAGAAAAAGTTAAATAGCTGTTGACATCCTGCCATGTTTTTACATTGTTTATTAGATATTTGCAATACAAGCTCAGTTTAATGATTTTATTTCTTATATGAAACATTGTCCCATGGGTAACATTTTATTCTATGTGATCCCCAAATTTCCTTCTGGATAAAATACAGAAGCAGCATGGAACCATAGTTGTAGTTACTGTTGCTTCCCAGCAAGAAGGTTTGAGGCTCGCATTGTGTACCCAGCAAGACTGTTTTGTGTGGTGTATGCATATTCTTCCCATACTCGTCTTGGTTTCCTCTGGGTACTCCGGTTTTCTCCCACACTACATAGACATGCATATTAGGTCAACTTGTGACTCTAAATTGCCATAGATTGAATGGTGGATGGTTTATGTCCATGTTAGCCCAGTGATAGACTGGTGTCCTGATCAGGGTGTATCCTGCCTGGTATATGGCCTTTGTTTTACCATTGGTATAACGAATAACCAAGTAAGATTACTTTACAAATTACCCAGGAACATGCTGAGAAAGTTGTGCCAAAGTGCCATAAAAGTCTCCCAGAAGGGAAAAAGAACTCGGATCAGAGCAGTTCTACCCTTACATTAAGGAATACAAACATGTAATCACAGGACATTGTTCACTGAAATGCATACTGGACCCCACTGAAACCCTTTACGCCCTCAAGAAGGTGAAAGCTTAAATAAAAAATAAATATCACTCAGTATTACAACAATAAAATAAGTATTACTCACTATTACGATAATAAAATAAATATCAGTCAATGGTAGTTAATAAACAGTGCTACCAGTTCCAACTTAGTTTCCGTAACCCAGTGGGTAAGTAGTAGCTCAGTGGTTAAGGCTCCTGGTTACTGGTAACAAACTCATAAAAAATGTACAACATAACCTACTTGGCGGTGATTATACCCCAAATCCCCTTCTTTTTTGTCAACTGCTATCCACTGCTAGTTACTGCAGATAAGTGGCACTTCTATGATGAATTCAGAGCTACACTTAGGTAGTACTTAGAGTGTAAACAGATCGAATATAGAATTGTAAACTACAATTTTCTGAGAAATGATTAATGATTACTCCCACTAGAGTCCTAGGGATGCTGGTGCCCATCTCAGATGATGCTGGGCGAAAGTGGGGTACACCATGTGCACCTCGCCAGACCATCAAATCCTAAGCTAATAAATGAGTGCATGTGCCTAACTATCATTTGTGGTCTGGTATTATAGAAATACCAGCTACACTTGTCATAACATTTGAAATATATCCTTAAGTGCTATTTATTCATTTATTTTTAAAAACACACTTATCCAACAATCCCTTCCTGTCTAGATATCAATACCAGAAGTAATTAATGAGACTTCTCCTCAGGTGAAAACACAAGAGTGTATCAAGGAAGGGTTTCTGCCATACAGCGCCACTTAAAAGCTCCATTAAGAGATCCAAGCCCATCACTTTCTCAGAATGCATCTCTACAGCTAGCAGCAGACAAACACTGGAAAAAACAACGGACATGCAGAAGGATGGACAAGTGTAGAGAGATGGAGAAATACAAAGCATGAGGCTAATAATTTGCTTTAAATAGCCTTTTTCAGAAAGACTTGTTGCATGGATAATCAGCACTGCCCACAGAGCTCGGATACATTACAAGAGTTATTGATTGGATTGCTATATGCAATAGACAATACACACACACCTCTCTATATTTTAAACACCCAGCCGAAAAAGAGAGAAATTGTACTGTACCATACAGAGGACGGCATCTGAACGCTGAATAGCACAGATCTGTCCTGAAGTCACACACAATCCCAGTGAAAGCTTCTGTCAGTGTGTGTGTGTGTGTGTGTGTGTGTGTGTATGTCTGTTTCTTCCTTGTCCAGTCTTGTCCTGCTTGCTCTCTCTCAAACTCGGAGTGGCACGTTTCCCCAGCCTCCACCCTTCTGCCCTGATGTGGACATGTGTGGTGGAAAACTGGCGGGGGGAAATGCCTTCCACATGCACCCAGAGGGTAATGGATGGGTAGTCTGCCTGCGATCGCTCTGCCTTGCCTGCTATTTTCAGAAACGTCAACCCAGGGCTGTGTTTTACTTTCTTGACCTACACGTAAGCATACTCTGCTAATGACATGCTCTCTCTTTCTCTCTCTCTCTCTCTCTCTTTAGATGCAGGATCAAAAGAGATGATTAAAAAAAGATCTGACCACACCAAAAGGGACCAAGCATAATGTACAAGAGTTGATAGAGTAGCAGTTAAGCAGATATATGGTATGTTTATGGCAGTTGGGTCCTGTATTTTGCCCATGGGGTAAGTTAGAATACCTGATTAAAAATATGGAATTATATTCCTACTCTCTTGGATTCAGGAGAAGCATGTAGATGGAAATTTGGCTATAACTCAGATTTCTTCATTATAATGTATACAAGCATTACAACACTCAGGAGCATGCATCTGTGTCAAAGTGTCTCCATAGCAAATAAAAATATATTATTAAAGAATAATGTCATACATTCAAATATCTATGTACAATATACAAATACCTGTGGTATTTTATCAAGTGTCTTTTTATCAACTGGCCACGGATCAGTTTCTGCACTACGCTTCCCAGTACGCAACTCACCACTCATAATCACCTGACTTCTCCTAACACATCACAGGTCTCCCAGCACACCTGTCAGTACACACACACCTGATTAACATACCAGTGTTTATAGAGTGCTTTTCAAAATCCCTAAAATTACATCCTCGTTTCCCCTCAATTGTGTCTCCCACCAAGGAAACATGAAGAAATGTAAGGAAATTAGGTGAGGTGCTTAAAGAGAAGGATCACGTGGAACTACGAAGTCCACTGCTGATGACGGCGGCACAGCTGACCTGCTGAAAAAACGTCCGGCCCTCATATAAGAGGCAGGTTATTTATATGCTGGTGTGCAGCCCTTCCAGGAAGGCTGCTCTCGTTTATCCTTGCTTATTGTTCTTTGCTCCTTGATGCTGCTTGATGCACAAATCAGAGAATTTGGTTGGCCAGAGCTTCTGGTTTAAGCAAGGATAATGGAGTGAAGAAACAACAAATAAGGGCTTTGAGGAGCACCCTGGAACTCTCAGTTGAAGCACTCATTGTGAGGTATTGCCTTTGTGTTTGTTGCCAGACATTATTATTGTTGTTTTTTTTTGTTGTTTTTTTTCCGTGTATGCTCTTTGTTTGCGAATCTGTGATACTGAACTGTTGTGTGTATGACTCTTGCATGCCTAACATTTATTTGTCTCTGCCTTGCTTCAGCTATTTTGTCTGCCTGATTCCCTGAACTGAATTGGATTGTGGTTTTGGACTGTGCCACTTATCCATCATTAAAGTGCTGTTGAACTGCATATCGCATCTGATGTCTCCTCTGCTGCAAGCAGTGTGACACCAAAAATTTACAGCCTTACCTCTGACTGGTACTGATACTGGAGACTCCTTCCTCAAGTTCAACATAGTTCCTCACAGAAAATAAATCAAATGTCTAATTTCTCATTAGAACATACCCTGATAGCTGAGGTGGCTTTGTTTCCTACAAATTCCTTCACATTTTTCTTCCAGAGCCTTGTGAAGAGCTACAGAGACCCAGAACAAGAGTTATTTAGGAACAACACTAGCTTCTGAATTACTACTTGGTTTGGAAACCATACCAATCATAAAGTTATATAAGACCTGGGCTGTGTAATGGTTATATAATTTTAACACAGCGCATAAGGACAGCAGCAATGCAACACCGTACCACAAATAGAGGTTAAGACTATGGACATGCTTTTCTTTATTGTTTTAGTTTGTTGTATGAAGGATGTGGTTTAATTTATTTCGCTTTAAAACCGTCAGCACAAGGTGAGCAGGAGAGAAGTTGCTACGTTTGCACAAAGCTCACAGCAAAATGGTCCAAACATTTGTAAAGTTCTGTGGTGGAGAGAAAAACTTTGTATTTGTAAAAAGTGCCATATAAACATTCCTCTTTAAATTCCACAAGCTGTGGTGCTTGTTAGCAATTCAAGCATTTGTTAAATGGCAGGAGCACTTTTACTTTGGAAGAATAATCTTATTTGCCGAAACACTTAATCCTATAAGGGTTACAAGAAGGCTGGAGCCTATGTCACCTGATACTAGGCAAAGACAGGGTACCCTGAACAGCTTACCAGAAAATCACAGGGCCTCCATATACGTACACACAACATCCATTCATACTCACATCTAGGGGCAATTTGGAACAGCCAATTAGCCTAAAGTGCATGTCTTTGGACTGTGGGAGGAAACCAAAGTACTTAGAGGAAACCCACCCAAGCACGAGGAGACCATGCCAACTCTACACAGAAACGACTGAATCCCAGAGACAAACCCAGGACCTTCTTGCTGTGATGAGCTAACCACTACGCCACCGTGCCGCAATAGTTACTAGTAAACAGAAAACCTGTATATCTACTCTGGACCAGGAACGAAGAAAGCAAGACTTTATGTTGGCCCTGCGGCTGGTGAGAAATTCAGAGTGTACCCTGCCTTTGCTAGAGTCGGCTGAGATAGGCTCCAGTTTGGAAAATAAATGAATACTTGAAGTTTTCAAAAAAAATTATTCTGAGGTTCTGAAAAAGTGGTGAAGTATTGAACACATACTGAAGCATTTATCCTTTAAAAAAATCTATCCACTTTGCCTTGTTTAAAATATGTGTATTAGTGTTTTTATTTGAAAAATGATTGAAGTACTCCTTTTACAGTACATTTATTTTATTTTAAAAAACATACTGTACAAGGCCGACTTATTGTGACTCCCTGCTACACTAAAATCTTGAGGGTTGTGAAGAGGGTGGCGGCTGTAATTTCTTGCTCTGTGGATAAGTGTGGCGTTATTACAGGGTAGTGGAGCAGTTTCTGGAGTAAACAGCAGGGTCCAGATTTACTACAAAAAAACCCAGAGCGTTTGCTTAAAAAATCCTCAGAGTAACGCCACAGCACTTTTACAGGATAATTATGTTGTAGTTCAACATGGAAATATGTCATGAATAATAAAAAAAAACAATTTGAAAAACCTTTTGTAAAGAGTTTTGTAATTCAGGTCACAATGGGTATGCGCCTTTGTTGTCAAGTGCACAATAAAAATAACAGCGTTACATGAAAATATATTTATGGATAATGTAAGTTATTCATTTATGATTGTATTATTTTATTATTTAACAAATAGGCAATTATGAGAATTTAAACATTTAAAAAAGGTAAATAAATTATGACTTTATGAATAAAAATGATTGGCATATAGAGTAAACAATAAACCTTTAGACTTTATGAATAAAAAAAAGAGTTTTACAGGAATTAATATTCTAATTAGTGTAATGGATCAATTAGTCGTTTAGCATTTGTTGAATATTTATTTTATTTATGCTAAATGGTAAAAAGATAGTTGGGTCGTGCATTGCTCTCGCGGTGTCAACTTGATGCCATCTTGGAGAGGGCTCCCTGTGGGTTTTCACTATGGAAACTGGGGAAAGGAAGCATAAAGAAAGTGTTTTAATGCCACTAGAAGGCAATCTGTGGGTTTATTTGGCACGTAACATGATATTAGATTATCATTGTGTTTATTTTTATTGTTATGGAATGCATAGTACAGTATAAATACATGTTATTAATTAGTTAAAAACAATGTAATTATCCCACATCAAGTCATGCTACTTGCAACATGCAAACATTTTTATTCCAACAGTGCTGTACATTTTAATGTTGTTTATTTTAGAAAACTTATTGCAACATATTTTTATAAAGTTATTCTTTAAATAGAACAGTTAAATATATACAAAGCCAATAAATTTGCCGGTAATTAGAGTATGCTCTTGTTTACATCTATTAGGCGGTATCAAACCGTTTTAATATTTTATATATATACATGTAGATGGAATGCTGCTATAATACATGTACAGTGTGGTGGGCATTGTTGCAGGAATACTTTTCTTACTTATAAGATCATGTTCCCAATCATAAACCCATATATTTGAGTGATGAGTTTACATTTACTTTATACATGTACATGTAAGTACTGACTCCTACTATAATCTCCCACATGCACGTGATGCATACAGTGAAAATCACCAGTACCATTCTCATCCTCACGTGAAAACACACTCTACTAACGTGGATTTACATGGCTTTCCAGACACGTCATTTTCACTTACTTGTGAAATGTTATCCCCTCAAATCTGCTGTATTGGTTGCTGTAATTTTTACAGTTTACCACAAAGCATTCTGTCCCTAAACCCTTCCTTTTCCATCTCCTTCCATGCTGTTGATGCCGAAGGAACACTGTCCAAGATGGCATCAACTTGGCATCTGCACACCAGGACCGACCACAGGACTCACAGAGCAGAAGGGTCAGGAGGATCAGGATCACTGAAATCCATGGCATAGCATGTGTACCTCAGCAAAACACAGAGGGGAGGAAAAAGGTGGGGGGTTGTTGTTAGGTGTTCTTATAACAGTGTAATGGTAAAAGAAGAGTTTATTAGTGCTGGGTGCAAGCAGGGACTCCGGCA
>JAOUQZ010000039.1:25052558-25062929 GCA_028564935.1 Neosilurus hyrtlii
CACACACGCATACACACACGCACTCTTATTCACTCAATTACTCTCTCACTCGCTCATTTTCTCTCACTCTCACTCACACACACACACACGCATACACACACGCACTCTTATTCACTCAATTACTCTCTCACTCGCTCATTTTCTCTCACTCTCACTCACTCACACACACACACACGCACTCTCATTCACTCAATTACTTTCTCACTCGCTCATTTTCTCTCACTTACACACACACATACACACACGCACTCTCATTTACTCAATTACTCTCTCACTCGCTCATTTTCTCTCACTCTCTCACACACACACATACACACACACACTCTTATTCACTCAATTACTCTTACTTGCTCATTTTCTCTCTCACACACACACACACACTCTCATTCACTCAATTACTCTCTCACTTGCTCATTTTTTCTCACTCTCACTCACTCACACACACTCACACACACACTCTCATTCACTCAATTACTCTCTCACTCACTCATTTTCTCTCACTCTCTGTCACACACACACACACACACACACATACTCTCATTCACTCAATTACTTTCTCACTCGCTCATTTTCTCTCACTCTCACTCACTCACACACACACACGCACCCTCATCACTCAATTACTCTCTCACTCACTCATTTTTTCTCACTCACACACACACACTCTCATTTACTCAATTACTCTCACTTGCTCATTTTCTCTCACTCACACACACACACGCACTCTCATTCACTCAATTGCTCTCTCACTCGCTCATTTTCTCTCACTCACACACACACGCACTCTCATTCACTCAATTACTCTCACTCGCTCATTTTCTCTCACTCACACACACACGCACTCTCATTCATTCAATTACTCTCTCACTCGCTCATTTTCTCTCACTCTCACTTACTCACTCACACACACTCTCTCTCAGTCACTCAATTACTCACTGACTCCGTCAGTTACTCACTCTGTTACTCACTCACTGTCCCTAGCGATTTTATTCTGCTGAGGGTCACGGTGGACTCAGAGCTTTTCTGGGGAACACTGGGTATGAGGATGGAATACACTCTTAAACTGATTTTATTCCGTCATAGAACATTATATACAAAAACACAAACTTTTACACCCAGGGACAATTTATCATAGCCAGTCTATCTGCCACCATCATTTAGTAGATGGGAGGAAACTGGACAGAACCTGGTGGGTAAAACTTGTACAGAAGCTCTGCAGGGACAGTGACTCAAGCTCATAGCTGGGAGGAGGCAGTGTATCCCTCTGTATCATGGTGTCACCATGTAGTGAATTCTCCTAATGAATGTGTTGTGTGTGATTTTAGAGACAAAGATCACATAAAATGTAGGAAATAAACCAATTAATAAAATAACAACAATAATAATACTTGGAATGAAATATTTGACATCACCATGGAAACCCGCCAGGCAGACCTGGCTTTACCCATTAGTGGATTCCA
This sequence comes from Neosilurus hyrtlii, assembly GCA_028564935.1. NCBI lineage: Eukaryota > Metazoa > Chordata > Actinopteri > Siluriformes > Plotosidae > Neosilurus > Neosilurus hyrtlii. The sequence goes on from JAOUQZ010000039.1 coordinate 25,054,019, forward strand.
TTTACAGTGTTCCTGATTCAAGAATGCCATGAAGGTGGGAATATAAACAATGCTGCGCTGTGTCAGGTTTATTGCCAGTCCTAACCCATCTAAATGATCCTTCACATTCCAGTAACACTTTACATTGTGTTTTTCACTTGTCATATTCAAGGTAATAACAATGAAATGCATGTTTATACAAAGTGGCAGGATAGACAGATGGTATGTTCTTATTACTTGTATCCAAGAGAAATTTGCTTTGGATGTCTTGTGGTCGCCTTAGTCTTCTCACAGTTCCAGTTTAAGCATACCAGTTGCCCTGTGAACATCTGTTTGGAAACATCACACCGAATACACCCTTCAGACAGTACTATGAACCTCAAGAGCCACTGTACTGTAGCTGATGAAAACTTAAATCTGGCCAAGTTTGTTTCTGTTGCTTGTTGCATGGATTTAACTAATGGAGGCCATATGGTCTTACGATCCAGCTGAAGTGCTGAACCTTGCCAGCCACTCATTTAGATGTTCATGCTGCCCCCCTCTTCCAAATCCCAGCATTTCTTGCCAATGCAGTCATCAACTCCTGCCAACTAGTGTTTTTTTCCTAGCAGAGTGATGAAAGACAAAACCGAAGAGGTTGTGCTTCTTGGAGAAATTAAGTTGACGCTCACTGTGTCTGAAATGTGTGTGACCGTCTCGCCTTTTTATTCTGTCTGCCTCCATTTTTGTGCCTACGCCATTGAGCTTTATTGCTGCGGTCAGAAATCCAGTACCTGACTTCTGGGACGTCTTACGGTCAGCTCTAGAATTATTGGCACCCTTGGTAAAGATGGGTTAAAAACGAATTGTAAAAGATCTTTAAGGTTTCATTAGCAAGAAGGGAAAAAATGTACAGAATAATAAATTGCCATGGTAGTTTTATCCTTTAAATATGGGACACCTATGAGGGTTTACATTTATTGCATTTGGCAGACACCCTTATCCAACCTGACTTACATTTATATAGATATAAATATACCTATATTTCATTTAGAGTTACGGCCTTGCTCAAGGGCCCAACAGTGGCATCTTGGTGGTATTGGAGCTTTAACCACCGGCCTTTGGATCAGTAACCCAGAACCTTTACCACTAAGCCACCAGGCCCCTATTAACTTAACGTTGACATTATAAAAAAAAAAAAAAAAAAGAAAAAGATTACCTGTGCTTATATTTTATATATAGGAATGCATGCCATTTCTAGAATACATTTTACAAATCCAGACCAAATGTAGAATTACGAATGTGATCTAAACGGACAGCTTTCCACTTGTAAATGTTTTGCGATTTCTTTCCATGAAACACATCACTGTAAATTAACCATGATGCATTTTGGTTTTATTACCATTGCCATAGATAGCAGCAATGCTGAATTTGGTAATTCTTTATGCCCAAGTTTGAAAAGGTCTTGTATGGGTGAGATTACAGAATCTTCAGTAATAGTGTAGTGACTGTTAAAGATCTTTTTAGATACACAAGGTGATGTTTGGGACAGTGTGGATATGATTGTGTGCCAGGTTGAACCAGCATGTAACATGCACAGGAATTGCACCTCTGTTTAATTACAAGCATTTATGTGTCTCTTTTGTGTGCTATCAGATGAACAGTATCTAGAGAGAGGGCTGTGAGTGAGTGTGTGGTTGTGTGTCATTACTGGCCTTTGTCAAGCACACAAAAGACACGCTAATGCTCTGCCAATAATTAAACACAGGTGCAACTCATCAACATGTTACCTGCTGGTTCTACGTGACTCCCCCATCCACAGAGCTTTATTCTGGTATGCTACTTTACACAGGTCAGGGTTGTGGTGAATCAAGAGCCAAAGTAGAGAACACTGGACTCAAATGAGAAACATTGAACATGCTTGGTCGAACATTAATTGAAGCTCTATATCATGATTTTGTACCCTGTGCAGAGTGTGTAGCATTAGAGCATAATGCAGGTGTTTAATAGCTAGTTGCCACTCCAACCCTAAGCTCCTTTGCTTGATCTGTTCCATAATCATTTTGAATCTTCTGTATTGAATTAGATCAAGAGATTTAAAGAGCTTTTGATTCATATTCCTGCCTAGTATTCATGAAAATGACATTATTTGGATCCTTTTGAAGACTGAGAGAATATACCAAACAAACTATTTCTATAATTTGTAACTGTAGATTGCTTAAACTAAAATTTCACCACCGATCTGCCGTATGCCATTTCTGTCTGTTTTAAGCAATTATTAAATTGATCTGTGTGGGCGAACAGTTAGAACATCAGTGTAGGTGGAAGACATGGTGTTTTTAGTCCAGCCTGATCTGAAATATGTACTTAAATAGATAAAATGATGCGAGTAATTTTTTTTATGTACTGAACATGTTGAAAAACACGTATAAGCTTGCTTGGCTTGCATTAAGTCTGTAATTTCAAAAAGTACATGATGCCTACAGTGTGTCCCCTTTAAATAGGACATTTGTTTAGTGAGCACAGTTAGCAAGACTTTGCAAAATTTGGAAAATTACATTTCCATAAAGTTTGAATCACCAGGGGGTGAAAAACACACTTTGCAGCCTGTCGTCCCAGACAAATCAACATGTAGCACTGAATCACTGGTCTGTTTGGAGACTTTGCTTATTACCTGCCTGTAAAGTTTTTGCTCACTGCTGGGCTGTCAGATATTTTATTGTATTCATTTTAATATGTAAATGATTGATGCTTACTGCAGTATTTGTTAGTGACATTCTGCATTCGTGTGTGTGTGTGTGTGTGTGTGTGTGTGTGTATGTGTGTGCGTGCATCGAATAACTCAGTGACTTCTGCACACTGAGAGATGAGCCAATTATAGAGTGATAGTCGACATTATTAAAAGGTGAAGAATCGTGCCATGTGCTTCGTCTCCTTCACATCCTCCTCCTCCTCATTTAACAAGGCTGTTTAAAATATCTAAATATTCAACTTGCCATGTTTAATTAAAGTCCTGGTGAGCATGTTGTGTAGGTCATGTCTTATAACCCCTTACTCGGTGGTCAGTCTGAGCTGCCTTTGGCATTCATCATCTCATTTTAAGACATGAAGCTAATGGCAGTCAGCTCTGCAGCAGGTCTCCTAGAATACAGCTCATAATCAACACTGGTTATTAAACTTATTGTACTGTACACTGATACACCCAGGAAATGTATTTTTGTAATACTGAAATTTTTCTTGTTGCTTTCTCGTTTATGTGACATCAACAAATAGGATATTTAAACCAACAAGAAATACATCAAAAACATTACACATATAAAGAATATAACATTACTGTGGAATGCTGGTAATTAAAGGTCCACTATTAAGGTTCAATCAACTGAAAACCTCCCTTATCCCTCCATTTAACAAATATGTGCTCTGTTCGTCCACTGCCGACAGCATACAATCCCAACTGCAAAATTTGGGATGCTGAGTAGAATGCAATGATTTGCAAAGCTCATAAACCCGTATGTGACTCGCTCTAGAATAACAGGCTTTATGTGGGAAATTTGACATACTGAGACATTCATACATTAGTAAGGGGAATATTGAATATGCTTAAAAATGAGATATAATACATGGTTATAGTATTAAAATTGACTTAGTTACATAGTTACATTTTTATGTCAATAATCAGGAAATGCTGATATTTTTTGAGAAAATAGCAATTACAGTTACAGAACCAGTTTCTGAATGTCTACATTTGAAACTCCCTAACTTCCATAAACTAAACGAATCCGGCTCTCAACCAATCAGCGCAATCGTACTATTGTCTTCCTAGCAACTTTATCAAATATCCATTAACACAATCTCTCCATGCTAAAATGCTTGTTTAAGAAAGGGTTTCATGTCCACGTTTTAAAAACAATGGGAAAATCCACTTATTTTGCTGATTTTCAAACCGCTTTTATGATTGCTGTGATTGAATATTCTGGTACCAAATATGAATATAGAGAAATACTCAGAGTAATCACAAAAGCGGTTTGAAAATCAGCAAAATAAGTGGATTTTTTTTTTGTTTTGCAACAACTTTTGTCAGCAACACATTAAAAAAAAATGTTAGGATGGGCAAGAAAAGTCTGGAAAAGTAAGTGGTACTAAAAAAAAACAGCCGCAGGAACATTTTGCAACCAAGTCCATAAATTGGCACCAGTTCAGTAACGTGACTGGGTATAAAAAGAGCATCTGGGAGGAGGTTCACCGATCTGCAAAAACCTTGTCTACAAATTGTGGAACAATTTCAGAATTAAAATTCAGAAGACTTTAAATATTTCATCATCTACAGTACATAATATCATCAAAGGATTCTGAAAACAAAATTTCTGTGTGCAAGGGACAGGGCCGAAAATCAGTATCGAATGCTACTCTAATGTGGCACTGCATTAAAAACCCGACATGATTCTCTCATGGAAATCACTGCATGGGCCCAGAAACACTTCCAGAACCCAGTTTGCAGGTGTTAAAACTGAGTGCTGGTAAAAACCCAGACTGTCCCTTAGCTGTTTAGTCCAAAAGCTTAACCAGAGCTTTTTGTCTGACATCAGAATAGGTTTTCACTTTGCCGCAGTCCATTTAAATAAGCCTTGGCCCAGAGAAGGTGTCTGCGTTTCTGGTTCGTCTTCACATATGGCTTCTTCTTTAAATGATATACCTATAACCTGCATTTGTGCATGTGAAGTTTCTAACAGGGAATCTCTGTCAAACATGCTCTTTTGTGGCTCTCGGTCATTAGGTGCTGTCTAAAAAAAGAGATGTAATGTCTCAGAAGACGAACTGTTGATCTGATGGGTTTTGTAATGCTCAGGGGAGCCTTTTTAAATTATTTGTTCAGAAATGTGTGCCAAGGATCAGAAAGTATGGTGTACAGTACCGGTCTCGAAAGCTTTTGGGACATGCTAAGAAATGCTGTGAAGAAAAGACGCCTTGAAAAAAAAAATATATATATATCTACTGTAAAGGGAAGCGAACAGTAATAAACTAAGCCAAGTCAGTATAGTATGAAAGCATATTGCTTTTTAGATTAATCCACAGACTTTGATACATTTTGTTTCTACGCAACGTGGAGAATCTGCTGGAGATCTTATAGAGTCTCTATAAGACTGTCACACTTGCTTGTGGGTTTTTGCTGGTAAAACCTGATAGCTTTCATTATGCTTTTTTTAAATTATTTATGTTTTTATACCAAATACATTATGTTATGGTACTTTTTCACTGATCCACACACATGTTGTTTTTGGTAACATTTGATACTTTATTAAAAACGCAAATATTTTGCGAATGACCAGGTAAATTTGTCGCCCTGCGATGGCCTGGCGAGCTGTCCACGGTGTACGCTGCCCTCATCTAAAGCTGGCTGAGGTGAGCGCCAGCCTCCTCGTGACCCTAGTTTTAGAAAATGAATGAATGAATAGGTAAAAGAAGTCAAATAAAATAAACCTGGGTATGAATGTTTATATTTTAGTCTTATGGAAATTGAAATCTTCAGGGTTACTTTTGCTTTTAGCAGCAAAATGTTTTGCAAATTGCTGACAGAAAAATAAAATTAGAGACTATTGACCTTTTTTCTCCTCAAGAATATGCCGCGGTATACGCTGAACGTTGGCATTAGTGTGTGTGTGTGTGTGTGTGTGTGTGTGTGTGTGTGTGTGTGTGTGTAAATGCAGCACCAGATGTGTCAACCAATCTTTAAATCCAGTTATAATTTTTTTCAATGCAGCTCGATCCTAGGATTCATTAAAAGAAGATATTTTGCAAATACCAAAAAATAATAATAAAATAAAAAAATGAGAGGAAAAAATGCTGGCTTGTGGATTGGAGAGAAGATATTGGATCCTGTAAAAAAAAAAACACTGGAATTGATTTTGGAAAATAAATGTATTTCTGGACTTTACATGCATGTCAAGCACAGGTATAAAGAGCACAATATTATAACAACCATATATCTGGGGTTACGCTTCTTCCTTCCTTTTTAACATGACCTGTGCTGTGCCCTCATAGTTTGAATAGATCCAAGTCCAAACTATACAGTTACCATGAGGGTAAAATTTACTTGCTTTTAATGCTTCTAAAGTGTAATATCTCGTGATATAAAGTTCAAAACGAAGAACAAACGGAACCGTGAGGGAGTGTGACAGTGGTGATCATTGTGAAAGGCCATGGTTACTAGTGATTGGTTGTGGGCAGGACCATGGTTATGAGTGATTGATTTTTGCCAAGATGATGGATATCAGTGATTGGTTGTGTGCGGAACCTGTTTATTAGTTGTGGGTGGGATCATGGTTATAATCAATTGTTTGTCTGCGGGACCATGGATATCACAGATTTGTTGTGGACAGGACCATGGTTTTCAGTGATTGTAGGTGGGACCATGATTCTCAATTATTAGTTGTGGGAAAGATCATAGTTATCTGTGATTGGTTGTGAGTGGGTCCACTGTTATCAGTAATTGATTGCGAATGAGACCAAGGCTATCACTTATTGTCTATGGGCGGGACCATGGTTATCACGTATTGGTTGTGGACGGGACACAGTTATAAGTTATTGCCTGTACGTAGGACCACGGCTATCAGTCATTGGCTGTGAGTGGGACCACTGTTAGCAGAGGTTGGTTGTGGCAGGATTGTGATACTCAGAACTGGATTTTTTAATGCAAGTCAGGTGTCGAGCAAACCTGCTTTCTAAACTTGTATAACATGCTGAAGCCGTATGTACTTAAAAATAAATCAGTGCATTGCAAGAACTGTGCACAGTCACTAGGTTTTTTTTTCTTTAAAGTTATAGAAAGTTACCAAATCTAGAGATTAATTATTTAAACTGGCAACCCTGAAGCAGTGTCAGGCCCTAGTGCATGTGAATATATATTTTGCACTCAGATCAGATCAGATTTATATAAAGTAACTCATTTACAGCCAAGTATTGATATTTAATATAGAATTTGATTTACAGTGTTAATATAAGGACTTTATAACTAGTCCAGTCGAAGTGATTACTCTTAGCAGATTTTGATAGCGAGTCCTGATTAAACATTATGTAATCTACTGTTGTTTGACTTGCAGTGTAGCTGCCTTCTTGCTTCTAAAAAAGACATTCAAGGCTTTCAAGCCTTCATGAAACAACGTTATTGATGGTTGAAAGCTTCGCCAACATACGAGTCAAACGCTAATCCTGGAAGTATTTTGGCAGCAGCGAAGGTTTTATTAAAAGGAAGTATCCACATCTGTACCATTATAAACATTATCATTGTAAACGTTTGCATTGTAACCATCACGTCCTGTTTCCTTTATAAAACTGGCATAATTTGTAGGCTAGAAGTTGTAGTTTGATTGACTGTGTGTGTGTTTTTTTATTGCCTGCATGTTTTTCTTTCTTTTTATCTCTTTGGAGTTGAACATCCATTAATACCAAGACCGAACTGATGTTATTTGCTCTAAGGCTCATATTTCACTCCAGGTTGATGTGTGAAATTAGACTCGATTAATTTGTTCATTTATTGTGAGTGGATAACAAGTGAACTTTTAAGCTAGTTTAATCTGCGGGTCGAGTTTCCGGCCCTCACATGTTGAAACTAAAGCCCTCGGCGCAACAGTAGTGCTGTTTACATTCCTCTCCGTGATGGAGATTGTCTTCTGAGGTGCAGAGCTGTCTGTGATGAAGGCTGATAAGGGCTCTTTTTCAGTGAGGAGGACACGAAAGCTCACCGTGATGCCATCCCTCATGGTCCTGTCTTTTTTTTTTGTGTGTCTTTTTTATATGTTTTTTTTTGTTTGTATGTTTTTTTTTTTACATACACACCATGGTACTGAGAGGGCATCCTGTTTGCTCCAGGGATCCCTGACTGCCAGGCTAGTGTTTATCATGTGAGACAGATGGACAGCTCGCTTCATTTCTTCATGATCATACAGTCACTCTTTTTCTTTTATTTTCTTTTACACACACACACACTGTGATGGCCTGGCGAGCTGTCCAGGGTGTACTGTGCCCTCGGCCGGAGTTGGCTGAGATGGGTGGCAGCCTCCCCGCGACCCTAATTAGGAATAAGCGGTTCAGAAAATGAATGAATGAACACACACACACACACACACACACACACACACACACACAAGAACCTATTATTTAAAAACTTTTTATTTTTTATTTCGCTTCAATGAACCATTATCGTTTTATAACTTTTGCTTTAAGGAGTGAGGTGTGTACAAATATATTTTTAACCCCATGCCAATAAGGAAAGGCTCTTCAACAGGCCCATTTCTGTGTCTGCAGTAAATGCAGTTCAAATTTTTGTTCTTGATTGTCAGCAGCAGAGCCCAATGGTATCTTGTTCTGCACTGGCTTAATGCTTGAAATCTTGTGTGTTTTGAGATGCTTTTCTGCTCACCACGTTTTCAAAGAGTTATTATTTGTCTCTATATCAGTGGTCAAGAACCCTGTTCCTGAAGATCTACCTCCAACCTAAATCTACAACCTCTTTTATCTGATTAAGGATTATATAAGTCAGTAATTAGATCAGGGTGTTCAGTCTTATCATTAAAGTGCCAGAGCACAAATTTTGATCCCAACCAAGCAGGAGCCACATTTTCCACCTGTTTAAAACACTGATCTAAAAAAAATAAAATAAAATAAAAATTAAAAAAACCTGGTTCATACATTAGTGTTTCAGTTTTGAAGCCAGATGGTGGCCATCTTGGTGCTATAATATGGACCATAGTACAGAGTAGTACAGTCAGAAGCCAACACAGAACCAAAACCCAGAAAAATTTACTGCTGAAGGTCAGAATGTCTTAAATTTAATTAACGTTACATAAAGTTCACTGATAATTGTAATATTTAAAAAACCCATTAAAATATATATATATATATATATATATATATATATATATATATATATATATATATATATATATATATATATATA
>JAOUQZ010000039.1:25077615-25093000 GCA_028564935.1 Neosilurus hyrtlii
TTATTATTATTATTAGTAGTAGTAGTAGTAGTAGTAGTAGTAGTAGTAGTAGTAGTAGTAGTAGTAGTAGTAGTAGCAGTAGTAGTAGTAGTAGTGGTGGTGGTATCATTGTCATCATCATCATTACTGTTCTTAACATTATTATTATTTGTTAAACTATTATTATTATTATTGTTGTTGTTGTTGTTGTTGTTATTATTATTATTTTGTTTTATTTTATTTATTTATTTTTGGACCATAGCCTTTCTCAAATTGCCTTGACAAGTTAAGTAGGAACATGGTGGAAAAAGTCTGTGATAAATGTTAGACTGTTTTATTTTCTTCTAGATTTACACTGAATGTCCCCATGGAGTGTTGCAATTTGGTTTTATTTAAGAGTGCGATTGTTTCTGGGGTTGACATTTTATTTTGCAGCCAATAAAAATGTATTGGATGAAGAAAAAAAATCATAACACATCAGAAATTACAAGAAGTTTTACCAGGAATGGTATTTGTACCAGGGCAGTAGTGACCTGGTGGTAGGGTGCTGGATTACTGATCCCAAGGTCGGGGGTTTAAGCCCCACTATCAACGGGTTGTCACTGCTGTCCCCCCATTGCAGCTAACTGGGTTATCAAATGCCGGCCATGTCTCTTACTGTCTGTGGTGAGAGGCATGTAAAAGAACCATTGCTGATTTTCGTAAAGAGTAGGCTGCATAGCCGTCAGTGTGTTTCTGCCCTGCGATGGCCTGGCCAGTTGTCCAGGGACGGCCCAGAGACGGGTGCCAGCCTCCCTGCCACCCTAATTAGGATTAAGTGCTTCAGAAAATGAATGAATGGTATTTGTACCATTTGTATTAATTTACACTCCATGCATTTGCTATGAATTAGTCTGTTGATGTCATCTGTGTGTGTGTGTGTGTGTGTGTGTGTGTGTGTGTGTGTGTTTGGGGGTGTTAGGGGGTGTTAGGGTTGCAGTAGGACTAAGCCCAGGAATAAGGAAGACTTTCTTTAAAGACCTTTATCTTTACCAGAGCAGACTGTTTAAGTATAGAAAATTAAATGTCTATATTATCTAATTTATATCCATGAAATAAAATTAATCAAATGTTATACTCCAACCCTAGATATCATGTAATGAAGGTCCGATCTAGCCCTCATATGTGCCTATTAAGGGTATGGATAAACCAAATTCCTGTCTCTGTTGACTTAGGAATCGATTCAATTGATTGATTTTCCTAAGGGAGTCGTTCAGAAGGAATCGGTTCCTTTGTGAATCTCCCATCAGCTTTGAGAGCGCCAGCAGAGTGCAGTTCGGTATAAAGAGGCGGCGGAGTCTCCGCACCAGAGCAGTGCACCTCACACCTTCTGCAGGACCTGCAAGCCCCCGCAGCACTGTGCTCTGCCCATGTCGGACCTTCAGTGAACTTCTGCACCGCTCCTTGAACTGGTTTGGTTGCTGAAACAAGCTCCCGGAGCGCTCCAGTGTTGCCAGGGTGTCGGGTTGTTGTGGAAGCGCGCGCGGAGATGTTGGTAAAGTTGACCGTGTTGTGGATTTGCTGGATCGGAGCGAGCGCAGAGTTTGATGGAAGGTAAGGAGAGAGAATCTCTTCTGCACAGCAGTGATTTATTTATTGCAAAAAAAAGAAAGAAATGTTGCATTGTTCAAATTCATGCTTCTGATGCTTTATATCATGATTATTCCACTGAAGTTGGATATTAGTCGGATCAGAGGATCATTTATGGTTTAAACTGAGCACGTGGGTTTCTAGAAATAATTCTATTTGAATGATAATGTTGTAATAATAAATTGGTGAGCTCTTAATATCCATGCAAAATATCCGACAATTCAGTTTCTTTTATTTCTGAAAAGCATGAAGTCTTTCTCAATCAATTGCCTTGTTTACAATTAAGTCAATATAGTTTTTATTCTGTGATAAACATGGAAGGACAGCACAGGAAGCCAGATTTGGATTTGAGTGCAAGAATGAATCAATATTTGACTCTGACTGAAAGAGGAGCCTGAAAGCGCACGCCGGGTTGCCGGCTTTTGGCTTCGTGTCCCAACATGAAAAGCTGAACTATGTAAGGAGGAGCACTGCACCCCACACACACACACCCCACCCCACCCCACCCCGGCCTTGTTTCCATAACTTCAGAGGACAATACATAGACCCACATTTATTTCCTGAGGTCTTCCCATACCCTTACCCATAAGCAACACTTGCCTAACCCTAACCCCAACCCTAACCTTGACCTGACCCTAACCTCACCCCAAGCTTTAAACATCTCTTCACCGTCAAATTTGAAGATTTATGTTTTGGAGGCTTGTGTTTGTCCTCACAAGGAAGACAAGTCCCCACAATTTGACTGTCGGAACACACACTCTCACCTCCAGCGAGCACACCGAGCCTCACATGAACCTACCCCTGATAGATGATTGCATGTCAAATTCTTCCTCTGCAGTAACGCTCACTTGCTTTAGGTGGAAATGAAATGAACGTGTCCTATTCGCGGGTCACATCTTCACTTTCGGCACCCGTGACGGCTACATTTACCCGAGGGGGCTATTTTAAAACTATGTTTCAAGTCCTTGCATCATGCTGCCATATTAATACACCTAAGCTGAACTTTTCCTGACCATGTGGTATGAGGTCTCCGTTTACAGCTATGTTTCCTGTGCGTCGTGCTCCTGGAGTTCCCCTGCTCTAGCACACCTGACCCAATACATCAGGTCATTAACAAGTTCAAATGGGGGGTGTTGGAACAGGGAACCAGTGAAAAGGATATTCCCAGTGCAACAAAGGTAATCTGTAGGGCAGTTATGTACAGAAGTTTTATATGATTATTGCAGTACAGTAAACACCTGGCCACCCAGGCGTTAGTGGATGGAGAGATGTCCGAATACGCTACACTCCTGCTCTGCCATAAAGTAAAATATGTTTTACTTTGGACTGTGGGAAACGTAAAATAGGGTAAGGCTTTCAAATGGAGTTATCTACGCAGAGTAATTCTTTTTCCTTCTTTTTCCTTTTATAATCGCAATTTATTTGTCTTTGTTCTGCTTGCAGAGGGAAAGCTTTTCATTGATGTCGTTTTTTTTGTGTGGCAGTATTCATAAGGTAACCACAGGGATGCTGGATTTATGCAAGCAGTTACTGCACAACTGACAATCAATTCCTTTACTTTTGCTTTCAGTATTTGAGAAATATTCCTGAGACCTGATCTGAGAACGAGAACACTGGGCTAGGAATTGATGATTGCACTTGACAAAGCCTGAAAGAACGAAGCTCTTAAAAATGTTAAAGCTTGGAATTTTAAAGTGTCCTCAGGTGTCTAGAACAATCATGCAACTGACTGTTTATCCAGTTGAGAACGGGCCGGGTAGAATCATTTCTGGAAGCTGCATGCATAAACCAAGAACCCTTGGATAGCCTTTGAAGTGTGGACTATTTTTAAATCTTCAGTATAGTTTTTGAAACATATTCAGATCTTCCTTTACTCTTAGAAATTGTGGTGCCCTTAGGGATTATTTATTTGTCCCTTTTGGGTAGCCTATAATTGTACAGAGAGAGCTTAAGAGTTTTTTTGGTGGTACTCTCATAGGATCCAGGTATAACCCTGATAGAGAGAGTGTTATATTAAGGGTTTCAAAGTGGCACCCTTTTCTTGGGGTGAGGAACCATGTTATCACTCAGTCAGTCACTTACTCATTTGCTGAACTGCTTCATTCTATTAGGGTCTTGGGGAGGCTAGAGCCTATCTCAGTTGACACTGAATGAAGGTGCGGTACACCCTGAACAGCTCGCAAGACACAAACATTCATACTCATGTATAGGGATAATTTGAAACAGCCAATTAGCATAATTCACATATCTTTGGATTGTGAGAGGAAACTGGAGTAACAGAGGAAACCTGGGCAGGCACAGGGAGAAAATGCAAACTCCACACAGAAACGCCCTGACCGAGCCCGACACTTGAAGCCAGGACCTTCTTGCTGTGAGACAGATGTGCTAACCACTACGCCACCCTGCTGCCCATTTATTATCCACTGAACCCTTAAAATGATTGATTGGATAATAAAGGATTTCTTAGCTTCATAAAAAGGTACCACTTGGAACTTGGAGTGTTTCTCTGTCATAAATTAATTCAAGTAAGTCTCTTTCTTTGAAGCTAATTTATAAACCCTTTTGTTTGGTTTAAGTGTAGGCCTAGTTAAGTCATACTTTTGGTGTTTAATGGTTTTGGTTTTCTAAATGAAAGAGTTACAGATTTTTGTTTATCATATTTTATATTTGAAGCCCTCATGTGGGTGATAATAACCGATAATGGCCAAGATTCATCTATTCGTAGATTTAGGTCAGGAGCGAGCATGAGGGGTCTGCGACTGATATCATTGACCATATCAGCGACCGTTGTGGACAATCGTCCTGTTTTTTGAAACCTGTTTCCAAATGTTGGACTATTACACATGATAATCTACTAATCTACTAGTCACCGATTAGTAGATTAGTAGATTGCACATGATAATCTACTAATCGCCAATAATCTGCGATTATATTGCTGACAGTCTGAGACCGTTCGATCACAGATAGTTGCAAATAGTTTGGGATTTAGTTGCAGACAGTCTCAGACCTAGTTGCCGACATCAGAGATTTTCATCAGAGAATTACTTTATTTGAGTCATTTAGGACATCCCATACACAGCTGTGGTTGGTCTGAGACATTCTGAGACAGTCGCCAACTCAAAAAGTCAAGGACTGACACCGAAGAATCATCCAGATTAGACTGGGCCTTGAAGAAAAGATGACATTAAGCCAGTAGGGCAGAGTTGAACCTCAAAAAATCTTAAATTCTAAAATGTCGGTATTTAAAATAAAAATAAAACCATCTGTGTAAACGTGTGTTCTCTCACTAATTAAAATTTTTTGGATATACTACAAGAAAATACAAGAAAAACTGGCTTAAATGACTGTTGGAGCAAACACAGGCATGAACCTACCATTTGCATGTTATGGGTACTCGAACACATGCATGCTCTGTGTAAATGAAGATGAAGTCGCACTTCTAATTATCTAATTAGGTCCTGGTGTTAGGCCTATTGCAACGTTCCTTCCTAATTAAATGTGTTAAAGATCGTAATATTACTTTACTTTAGTACAATTTCCATAAGCTCTCAGATGTCTCGTAATAATACCATGACCAATATATAGCTCACGCAAAAGTTAATAACTTACTCGGACCGAGTGTGCACTCGTGTACTGCGAACAGGCAAACACACACACAATTTTCTGTGTAATGAAAATCAGCTCAAGCGAACGGTAACATGATGTTTTAGTTCATGTTTACTTATTTTAACTATGACAGAGACTGTGCGCTTGAAGGTGACCTAATAATACGGTACTCCATATGTGCTGTGAAGTTCACGAGAGTGTTTTTAGCATTCTGATTCAGAGGTTCAACCACATGCTACAGGAAAACAGAAGAAACCTGGCTCTGTAAAAGTGTGTTCGCACACTACTTTAAAATAAAAAAAAAAAAAAAAAAACCTAAAGCAAAATTTACATGGTTTATTTTTCCATTCTGAAGAATGATAATGGTAACCCTGCCTGTTCTAGTTCTCGTGAAAAACTGTGAAGATCTGACATAATGATTTATAATCCCGAATAATGGAATAATGGGTTATTATCGGAATGATGATTTATAACTCCAGAATAATGGACCAGTCAGATCGTGCCGCCTTCCATCTGATAGCATTACCTGTAGAATGACCACTACATTCAGTGCAAAAATTAGATTTAATAAAAAATTCCCAGTGTGTCTCGTATTGGCCATCGGAAAGCTTGCATTTTTTAGAGCTTGCTGGCCAGTGCATAATCAGCATACATTAACACTCCAGCATGCATTATTAATGCAAGACATGATGGACGAAGCTTGTCACCAAAATCATTATTTGCCAATTGCCACTGTTTATAAACCTACTTCACTTGCCTCAGTCTGAATGCACTGACAGGATATGCTCCATGCAGGGACTCCGAGAGATCCATTCATTATTCTTTGTCCTTTGGCAGGGCCGTTTAGAAGTCATGTCTAATGGGTCGAGCCACACCTAAACTGCTTGCAAGCGTTTTGTACTGCAGTGATGTATTTAATCAATGGAAAAACCCATTATAGCAGTTTGTGCAGAACCGAGCGGTGCTTAGTGGTATTTGTATACTTAATCCAAGGTCAGAGGAGTTGTACAGGTTGTGTCTCTCTTAACAGGAATACATAGTGCTGGCCAAGAAATTACTCGCTGCAAGCAAATGATCCTTTTTAAGGGATTCCAACAAACCGATTTGCCATCTTTCAAAAATAAACATGTTTTTAATCTATGCTAACCTTTTAGGTTGTTCCTGTTCAGGTCGTATCTCACCTCTCGCCTGAGGTCAGCTGTGATTTGCTTCTTTCCCATGAACCTAATGGGTATTCGGTATAGGTAATGGATGGATGGCTGGACCAAGTTGCATTTTAACTAGATATGGCTTGAAGGAATGTTTTCACCGTTGTTTACTTAAAGACTCACTATTTTTGGAGTCTTTAAACGGCGAGAGTTCAGTGTCAGCACCGCGTTGGAATGAGTTCAAGGACTCCCTGAGAACCACTTAAGCTTTGGAACTTGTCCTCAACTTGGATTCTTTCTGATGTAAATCTGATCAACTGAGACTCTGCTAGTTCACAAGAAAAAATATGAGCTAAAAAAAAACAACAACCACACTGTCGACAACCACCATATGCTGGAAAGGTGCCGTAGCAACACGGAAAAATCTGGCACAGCTAGACAACCAGTGGATCTTTTAGGCCTGGATCAACACTTATGCCCATAGACTTGGATTGGATTTGATTTAAAACTAAATCAAGCCCTGACTTAATGATAGTGTCTGCCAAAGTTTTCTTTTAATCCCAAAAATAACTTAAAACTCAATTCTTTTTTACACTGTGAGATTTTTAGCTGTAGATTATTACATCACACTCTGTGTGATCCCAAATAAAACCTGGCTGTGTTCGACAACAGAATGTGTAATAACATGGCATGAAATAGGCCACCAGCGAGCATGTCAGATGACGCATTCTAAGCCTGCCAACCTCAAAACAATTCTTTTACATTGTGCGATTTGTACTCATCAGCCAATAACCAACGATTGGCTGAGTCACCCCGGTTGCATGACAACACCAAATCCAGCCCCGTGTCCTTGTTCAGCTCCATATGAGCTGTACTAGCAGTTACTCATGCTCTGGACTTTCCAATATTAGACTCAGTTTGCACAATATTGCTAACCCCGTTTTCTATTTGCTGCTGCACTTCCTGCCTCATTAAGCTCATCATTAGTCCTGTGAGATGGGCTCCATACAATTTTTGTCTTCTGAATTGCTGGGTACGATCCATCTTTGCCTTTGTCAGTTGCTCCCTAATTATCTGTGCACACATGCATTTCATCTATATACAGTGTGACTGAAAGCTGAGAGACCAGTGACCAGTCGCACTAATGTGGCTTCCTCTGCTTGGTCATTACACACAGATTGCTGGAATTTTATATTCATCCTTTTCATTATGAGCGATTAGCCTTCATTAGCCTGCCAGAGCCAGACTCGAGGATGTGCTCGCTGGCAAACCGGCGTTTCATTGCACACACATGCCATACACAGTGTGTTTGAGTGTGGGATGTGACTGTCAAGTGTGTTTTGATGACCCGAGTCTGATTGCACGCCAGGCGGTGGAGGTGTCGCAGGAATGTGAAAAGTATTAAAAGCACTTTTTTCCCCCTTCTCACACCCATCCCATGCATCATTGAATCAGTATTCATGAGATGGCTGTATACATATTAAATGTTATGGTGACATGCAATGTGAATTTCACATGAAACTGTAAAATGGCTTCAGGCAACAGTGTAAGACTAGAGTGCAAATTTCATACATTTTTCATGACTCTAGTTCCACCTTCAATTGTCCTGGAACACAAATCACAGCCTCCTCCCAACAGGTGAGATCTTGGCCTCTACTTATGAGCCACAAGGGGAGATTTTTAAGAGAATTGCCTTCAGCCATGAGATGGTTGTAAGTACTGAACGCAGACAGAGTAAGCTGTTGAGGCTGTGTGGTTGACAGGGTGAGGTCAGATGTTCGAATAGGTAAGATTAGTTGCGACAGGCATTTTTTATTAAAAGTAAGCATGGATACTGACATTTTTCTCGTCCCCTTCTTTTTGTCACACTTTCGCTCATGCTGGCATCTCATTGGATATGGTCCAGGGTTCGCCAACTGCAAGCTGGCACACTATGACTTACGTGCCTTTCTTTTTGGCACTAAGGACATGAGATCAGACTTCCTGCCATACCACATACATGTCACATATAATCTGTCCATATCTATCAACATTCTTCTGATCTCCTTCTTCCACGTTTCTTCTCAGTCACTCTGTTCTCTCTTTATGCCGTTCTTTTTCTGGTTGGTGTGTCAGAGCACCCCATTTTATTTTATTTTTCCTATCAGCATGGTGCCAGAGCTATTGCATGAACTTGAGCCTTATCTGAACTGAATTCCATGCTGGTAAAAATGCTTCATTTTCAGCTTCTGTTCTGGAACCAAGGACCACTCATCTAGAAGCTTGGAGGTAGATGGTTCGTTTCATCATCATGGCATACCTCAGACATCCTTTGGGGATTATTGTTGGAAAGATTTGGCAAATTGTGAATCTGTAGTCAGCATATCATGCTAATGGATAATGAAAATTCATCATGGGACCATTACTGTGGTGTTCTACACTCTTGAATGCTTTTTGGCTGATTCCTTTGAAATAATGCTTGTATTTTCTATGAAGAGCCCTCAAAATGGTTTTCTATCAGATAAGCCTTCCATTAAGAAGCTAAAACCCCCTTAAGTATCTGAAGAATCCTTGTGGAACCATTTAGGAACCACCTTTAGTTTAAATGGGAGGATTAACACAATTTTTAGAGCTTTTATTTCCTCTCTTTTTATTGTTCTCTTGTTTCCAGTTTCTTTTTGTGCTCAGTCTACTTTATACTTTCTTTTTCTATTTCTTTGTACATCACACATGACAGATGGGCCTCCTTGAGAGTCCATACAACAGTAAACCCAGCAGCATTTCACTTCCAAAAAGCTGTTGGGCTAATGGCAGGGAGAAAATTATTATTGATTATTATTATTCATTCTTTTTCTAAGCCTCTTAATCCTAATTAGAGTCGCGGGGAGGCTGGTGCCCATCTCAGTCGACTCCGGGCGAGGGCGGGGTACACCCTGACCGGTGTATTCCGAACATAATGTGCATTTCTTTGGACTATAGGAGGAAACTCGAATATCCAAAGGAAACCCACAGAAGCACTGGGAAAACATGCACACTGCACACAGAAATGCACGGGACTCGAACCCAGGACCTTCCTTCTGTGGGAACGTCCACTATGGCAGCGTGCCGCCGCTCTATATCTCATTTCTGTTTTTTTTTTTTTTCCCCTTACTTTTCCTGTATCTTAAATGTGTTGGATGGGCTGTAGAGTCTTGTTTCTTTGTACATTCTTCTCTCTGATTACATCTCTCTATCTCTGCTTTGCTGCTGTATCTATTTGTTCCCTTGCTTGTCTGCGTCTTCCTTATTCACATGCCGTTGATGATACTCCACAGCATCACTGTGTTGTTTGTCATTCTCTCTCTCTCTCTCTCTTCCGCTCTCTCTCCTTCTCCCCGTCTTTCTTTCTCTGTCCCTAATTGTGTCTCTGTAAACTCCGCTGCACAGCCACACAAATGATCAGTCACTCAGCTGCTAGGCGCACTGCCACATTACTGCAGAAACCTTATTGGTTTTGCGACCAGGGTTAAAAATTCCGATCTGGTGATCCGCCATGTTAATTATCAGCATTTGTAATAAAGCAATCTGCTGCTCATCATCTCTTTGCCTGTGCCTTTGTGAGAGCTGATTAGCATCTTTATTATATAAATGAGCATCATCAGGGATGATCAGATTTACTATCATCTTTAACTAATAGTCTAGTAATCATGGCGCAGTCAGTGTTTAGGTGCATGTTTTGATTGGATTTGGTGATCAGAGACTCCGTGCTGAGTGGAGACGGGTACAGTGCATGCAGAAAGTGTCCAGCTGTGTGTGTCTGGGGTAAGAAATAAGAGACCAAACTATGGCCATGTCAGAGTAAAGCCATACACTGGCTTTTAGCATGTCTGGTGTGACTGGAAAGTCTTTGTGAGGAGTCATGTCCCTGTCTCTGGGCCAGACAGCACACAAACATTTTTTTTTCCAAGGTCTGCCATGCCCGCTTTCCATCAGACATGCTTTCACAGTGATTGGCAGCACCGGTAGCCAGAGGCATTAGCATTTTCCCTGCCTGGCAGTAGACGCAAATCGAAGGGGATTGAGGTGAGTGTGGATGGAATTAACAATGCCATGCTCTTATCACAGATCCTACAATCCCACCCAAACCTTCTATATCCCTCATTCTTCTTTTTTTCGCCTCCCTTTTCCTCACTTCTCCAGGAATGTTGCGCTCAATTATACTTTTAGTCTCACTTTTTGGCAATGAGCATGCAGACCATCTACTAGGTAATGTCATGGCCAAATTCAGAAATCCACTGTTCATTTTTTGAGACCTTAAATGGTCCGTTCTTTTGGTTTTAAAGAAAAAAAAATCTTAATCCTGCTTGGGGCTGCCAAGAACCTGGGGCTATTTGCAGGAACAGTTCATCTTAGCCTAAAGACATCTTCTTCTCATTTCACTGAGAAATGCCTTACGGTGAATTAAACACAAAGTCGTCCCCCCATACAGCCCCCCGCCCCCCAAAAAAGCTTCTCATTCCTTTGGGTCATGTTGTATTTCTTTGTGTTCAAACGCTATTCTCATTTTCCGCACCATCGCTAGTAGGTGCGAGGGTGTCTGCGGGAAGAGCAGCTCGAGCTCGTCTCACCTCCATCAGTGAAAGATGGGGTGATAATTCACACTGGCGTTATCTGCAGCCCCTCTATCTGCACATACAATGGAGGCAGTGTGAATGCAGATAAGGTGTCATTGACTCACTGATGAATAGGATAAGCAGCATCAGCCAGACAGGCTCAGATATATTACACACACTCACACACACACACACACACACACACTACAGTCACTCATATACCATCTGAATATAGCCTTTGTTGTAATATCAAAGCGTTTGCTTGTATTTTCAAATTTCTTTTACTTTTTCAACTATATAACCAGGTCAGAATACAGTATGTACTCATAGATGACTGTACACCTCAAGCCAGCAAGTGAGTCATAAAGTGAAACAAGATATTTGGGTAGGAAATGGTGTATACATATGAAATGTAAGGAATAAAATACCACACGCTGTACTGTTAAAGGTAATAATCACTGATGGGGTGGTGTGATGCAATCCATTGCAAAAAGGAGTTCCTCAAGCTCCAGTGTTAGACTTGTTTGATGTTGTTTTTATTTATTTATTTATTTTTTTGTTCTTTGCTTAGGAACTCTACCTATATTTACTTTGCATCTGTTAAAGGTGTCCTGGCTTTGTTTTCCTTCTTTATTATTATTATTATTATTATTGTTATTATTATTAATTTTTTTTGCTGTTTACTCCAGTGGGTGGCATGGTGGCGTAATGGTTAGCATGTGTGCCTCAAAGCAAGATTGTCCCAGATTCGAGTCCCTTGCTCCACAATGGTGCTTCTGTATAGAGTTTGCATTTTCTCGCCATTTCTGGGTTTCCGCCGGATACTCCGGTTTCCTCCCACAGTCCAAATACATACACATTAGACTAATTGGCTGTTCCAAATTGCCTCTCGGTGTGAGTGTGAAAGGTTGTGTGTATGTGTTGGCCCTGCAATGGTCCTGGTGAGCTGTTTAGGGTGTTCCCCACTTTCTCCCAGATTTGGCTGAGATAACCATAGTAGTGTTAAGAGGTTTGGTAAATGAATGAATAAATGTTTACTTCAGTTAATAAAGCTTGATTTTTCTTTCATCCATGACCCGGGGTCTGCTCCTCTATCTCCCGCTACTGCCTACAATAAAATTGTAATATATAATAGGCCTTCTGTTTATTAAGCTTGTTCTATGTGTAATGCTACAGACTCTTATATAGACTCTTTACTGATGTATTCATGGAGGTTATAATACTGCAGCTTCCTGTTTGTTTATGAAGGAAAGCTGATATTTCTTTTAAATCATGATACTCATGAGATTCACTTGGCTGAAAATATGAACGCTCATATCCCGATATAATAGTGTTTTGATCTGTACATAGATAATGTACAGTATTACAAGTGCATTAGTACCTTCTTGTCCACGGTGTTTTTAATTAATTCAGACATTCTGACCAAGCAGAATCAAGAATTCAACATAGATGTGTGACATACCCGAGATACATAAGAACATAAAAACAAACGTAAATGAGATTTTTATGGTTTATCTTAACTTTTTAGTTGATTCAAGCATTCTCTCGAGTTTGCGTTGTGCATAATAAGCAACTGTTGAATGCAGCATTGTATGATATAGAGAATTTTTCGGCCGAGTTATTGTTATCTGTCAAGGAAAAAAGGCTGAAGATAATTTATGATAATGATAATAATAGTTCTTTAGCACATGAAAGCCAAATTCTATCATTTATTCACTCACTTTCTTATTTGCTAAATTTATTTGGTGTAAGTTACTCTGATCAAACATGTAAAATTATACTATATGTAAAAACTATGTACTACTTTCCCGGTTAAGGAGAAGATGTCTTTCACTTCACTTTTATTACCTCAACACAAGGAGGTTTCATAATCGCTGCTGTTTTTGAGTAAGTTTGTCTCTGAACAAAATCCTGACCACACCTATGTACAGAATTTCATCAAACTTGGTGGGGACACTACCCTGTCTGAGTCACCGAGATGATTTCACTTTGGAATGTCTAGTTCAAAGGTCAAGGTCAAAATAGGATCACAAATATTTGAGAATGTAGCACTAATTACTTTGAAGCGAGTGCCAGTAGACATGCTGCTACTATGGACCACAAAGAGGAAACTATATAAGGACTTTCAAATAAGATGATTTCATTCTTGAGAGATCCTCAAAAGTAAAAGTCATGGTCACGGGATAATAATAACATATGTATACATTATATCATTAAACCATGACTTAAAAATAAACAAATGCTTATAGACACACCATTACTATGAAACACTAATAGAAAATGGTTTGTTCTAAAAATTATGCAGTTTGACCTTTGACCCTGAGTGAAAACCCAATCATCTAGGGAAAAAAATTGAGATAATATAGCTAATTTGTACCGAGCCACATTGTGTAGAACATAACATATGCATAAGATGAGCACATGGATGATTAAAACAAGTGTCCATATAGAGTCTATTTGCTACATTATCTCAAAGTACCTCTTTAGTTTCTTTTAGTTTCACTCACTATCGTCATAGAAATAACAGTTGTTCTGTAATCAGTATAATCTGGTCGTGGTCCTCAAGTTCGGCAGTACAGACAGTAGCCATGAAAAACAGAATAGCTCTACAACATCAATCTCTTACTAGAGTTTAAATTGCATTCTCACAATCCAAGCAGAACTAGTGTCAAATAACAAACATAAAAATGATTAAATAATATCAGCTCTATCTTGGCTAGATCTCTAAATCCTCTGAGATACAGTAGCTTGAGAGTGAAACCTTTATTGACTGTATTAGTTCCTATAGTTGGCTACAGCTGATGGTGATGTGAAGAACTCAAATAACATGTCTGTGTCTGAAAAACAAACTCACCATGTTGAATGCTCGAAGGTTTTAGATTACCTTTAATAATGAGCGAAATTGCAGCGATTCAAAAAGAAAATTGCTGTTAATTCATACCACTATTTACTGTAATAACTAGGTGCCGGTGGATGGACTGTTTAAAGCAGGGAAAATGGCTGAATTCATCCTGCAGGCCACCTTTTATACATTTTTTCAGGAATTGAAATTATATGTCATTAGAGAAGAGAAACCAAATTACACTTCTAGGCTAAAATCAATACGATGTTATTAATTCTACTGATGTCTGTTTGTTTAGAATTTTTTTTTTTTACTGTGTCCTGACAGGTGGCCCCGGCAGATGACCTCGTCCAATGGGCTGTGCCGCTATGGTGCTCGCATTGACTGTTGCTGGGGCTGGACAAGGCGTTCCTGGGGACACTGCCAACGTGAGTAGCCTGCCGATACCGTGGGCAGCCAGGGCTCCGGGGCTAGCTTAGAGGGGCTTTGACTTCTGTTATATGCGCTATCTCTCTGCTACACCCAATTACACACATATAGACTGACCACACACTTAATCACCATTTCTTTATTTAAAATGAGTTTCCGTTTAGTGCTGTGGAGAACTGAAAACGTGCTGATAATGTGTGACGTTTAAACCTCACTGTGGTTTTAGCATGATATTGCTTAAAAAAACCAAAATGAATACATGTTAATATTGGGATCCTCAGATTAAACGCATTTAAAAGAGAAACCCTGGGAAGAATTTAAATCCAACCAAAATAGGGAGCCAGAGAAGAAAACTCTTTTTATGTTGCCTGTAAAATTTTACCATTTACTTTCCAATCTAACGGCGACACATTCAGCATAAAATAAGGTTTATTTTTGTTATTTTTGTTCTCCACTATATAAATAATACAAACATATAAATGTAATGTATATAATTTTATATATAAAAATATAGAAATTTACCACTGGAAGGATTTTCACCTTTAATTACATACTGTATACTCCACAATATAAAAGGGTCTATAACACACCCCTGAGGGTAACCAACCAAATAACGATTTGGGATCTCCCTTGAGACTGTATTCCAGACTACAACAAAAGAATACAACTAAAATGCTAACAAGATTTCAAATGAGTATCTACAACACAAGTATGCTATTTTGGGATTAAAATACAATACTGTTAAATTTGGGGTTGGTAATTTGGAAAGTAACATCTCTTCAGGGCTCTGGCTAAACCCTGCCCTGGGAGGCCCTTCCAAACTCATGCCCCCTCCACGTGCACACTTCAACAGCATTCACACAGGAAGCAACAAGCAACACACAAATCACTTCACCGCTGAACTTCATGCAACATTCACCCCTAAAGTGTTGTCAGCTCTTGTTGCCTAGGTAACTCCCTCACATGTTTTCCGCTTAACAATTTTTCCGGGTCAAACTGTGAGTTCCATAGTTCCCTACAGTAGGTCTGTAAAAGCTTTCTTTATCATTATTTTATATCATTTTAGTTTATTTTAGCTTATATTGTCATCATATATCATTGAGCATCTTCATTCATTCATTCATTCATCTTCTGAACCGCTTATTCCTAATTAGGGTCGCGGGGAGGCTGGCGCCCATCTC
>JAOUQZ010000039.1:25093100-25106406 GCA_028564935.1 Neosilurus hyrtlii
CCGAGCCCGGGAATCGAACCCAGGACCTTCTTGCTGTGAGGCGGACGTGCTAACCACTACGCCACCGTGCCGCCCCATTGAGCATCTTATATCATCTTATTTTTATCGAATGTATAGAATAGAGACTCTTGTGCTTTATGAACTGGAATGAAAAAAAAAAACGTAAATATATATACTCACAGGAAATGCGGGCCATTTTAAAAACGTATACTCAAGCAAATATGGTGTGTCTGGTTATTATCCTTGTAAAATTTCAAAGTGTACAAATAAAGCACAGGATATTTATACGCAGCAGTAATGAGCTCCTCTTCCATGATGATGTGGGCGGATTAATTAAACTCGTGTTCATTGTTTCCTACAAGAAGGTTTTGCCGAACTCAGTGTTCCACGGCATCAATCACTGGTATCTTTAAGCTCTGATTAGTAATAGCTCGAATCGTGTCGCGTGAAAGTTCAGCTCAGTAGAACTCCACACCCGCCCACATCGCGTCGCTTAAGAAAATTTTGCCACTTATCTCTCATTTCAGTGCCCATCATTGGCTTTGCATGGTTGCTTGTGCTTTGTCGTTTCCTGTCTGAATGTGGCATTACCGCAAATTTGTTTACGGTAGGGTGATGCATTAGCAGGGAGACACGGGAGCATTTGATAATAGATTTCCCAGTTTTCTTACAAAGCAGTGTGTGGTTGGTGTTTTTACAGGCTTGCAGTGGAAAAATAGATTTTATTTTTTCTGAGTCTTTTCAGATCTCACAGGTTATTGATTACTCCTGGGGTGTAAATACCATTTCAACCAATATAACAATTTGTGTAAACATCTAAAAATGCACCGACCCCAGTTTTAACTGTCACACCATCCTGTCCTTGATTATTTTCCTCTAACATCCCGATCCCATTGTGTTTTATTCCTGACATACATACACACTTAGAGGATACACCTACTCCTAACTCAAAAAGAAAAGTTTTATTTAATCTTCATCATAATAAACGAGATGATCATTTATTTAACACCAGCGCAAACTGCTATAAAATACCCTCCGCACTACAGTTCCCCCAGTTTCCCAGAGTGATATTCAGAATGAGCACTTTTAAAATGAATGTGCAATTACTGTGGATGGCCAATGAGCTGCACTACTCATGAGCTCCTCTCGTCTTGTACTCACAGTGATGAGCTCTCGCTCTTCCTCTCAACAACAACAACAATGAAAAAACAACATTCGCATATATTACACCTCGTAAAGAGGAGCTCAGTTCATCAGGTCTATTCAGAGCAGTCAGAGGATGAGCCTAGTGCTCGCATTAACCCATTAGCATATTTTATTTGTCTCCTGCTGCATGTTTCGCACACATCCAATTCGCACACATCCAGTAAAGGCATGTATTCCAACCCAAACATTTAGCCTTATTGCGAGATCAAAATAGCCTTGCACTTGATGTAATTGCGTTCTTAGGCGTGTGAGGATATTATTAGCGAGCAGAGCACGGCTGGCAGTCTGACAAATGCACAACGTTCTCTGCATGGCTTGTACGCATGATATTCCAGCTGTTGCTTCGGCTGTGGGAGCGTGATATATCTGGCTTTGCTCGAGAAGAAAGCTGCTTGACTCACAAATCAACTCACGGAGCTGTAAGTAACGGAGCTAATGCGATTTTTCTAGCCCCATGGTGTCAAAGGCGACTGCGCACTGAGCTGCAAGTCTCTCTTATCTTGTTTAGTTTATGTGCCACCTGTCATGTAATCACACTTGGGGCAGGATGAAATGAAGCAGGGGTGCATACCTGGGATTTTGTGTTGGGTGAGTGACTATAACGCTGAAAGTGAGTGAGTGAGTGATTGAGAATGAATGAGTGTGTAAATGTCTCTTACATTTCCTCTGGTGTGTGTGTGTGTTTGTGTTTTGTTTTGATTTTTATATATATATATATATATATATATATATATATATATATATATATTATATATAATATATATTATAAATCTATATAATATATGGTATTTCTACCTTATAAGAAGAAATTTTTGCAACTTTGAACGACCTCATGAGTGTATATCACAATGCTGACATTTTTCAGCATTTTAGAACCAATGAACATTTAGCTTGTGGTTGTAGTTGACTGTAATTACAATGTAATTGCATCCACAAGGACACTTTTTTTTGTATTTTACTGACAGAGACATTGATATTCACAACAGTTTTGTCTTATTTTCACTTCACAAAAAGGTTCCTGCTGTGAAAAGATACCTCATGCTCCTGTATTGTTAAAAATGTTCTACTAAACGGTGCTGGAAATAAAATCTTTCATCCTACCTTGAAAGCAGTTATAAAATGTATAGATTTAGGCAATGGTTACTGTGGTTAAAAAAGCCTGATGATTCCTGAAAAGGTGAAGGTAAAAACAGGTAAAGTCTCTTGGGCTTTTACACCCGAGCCTGCTGGCTTATCAGGCCAGAACTTATCCCTGGTTTCCTTGGCATGAACAGCAAGGAAATGGACGGGACGCTAGTCCATCGCAGGTTCCTTCTCAGTATTTTTACTGGTACCCATTTATACTGCTGTGTGGACTGATGCACACTGCTGGTTAAGACCTAGCTCGTAGCATTTTGGGGGTCGAACAGGGATTTAAACCCACGATAACTCAATCATGAGCCCAGCACCCTAACCATTACACCACCACCACCAAGGTGAAAAGGTACTAAACACCTTCTGGTCTAAAATTCTAACTAAAATTCTACAACTCTGAAAAGGTTCCTCTGGTGGAAAATATGCCTGATGTTCCGAGGTTGCGTGTAAAGGTATTGCAGTTTTTACACCCGTAAACTAAAATATCTTTACTTACAGTGATGGCAGTCTTAAAATTCATGTTCCTGAAAATGTACCTGGAGTTCAAAGCTGCTTTAAAAATCCTGGAACCCTCGTCTAAGAACTAAAATCTTGGGCTAATATCCTAAAAATGTTACTCTACTTCTACTGGAAAAAAGACCCCAGAAATGTATTTCCCAAGCTGAAGTTTCAGAACTTTTCATAACATTTTTCTCTTGGAACCCAGTAACAAGATTTTCTGCTGGGAAAACTTCCTGAACGAACACATTTTAAGTATTCTAGTATGTATTATGGTTTCTAGCACATCCATCTCACAGCAAGAAGGTTCTGGGTTTGAGTCCCGGGCTCATCTGTCTGGAGTGTGGAGTTTTCGTATTCTCCCCGTACATGTGAGGGTTCTGTTTTGCTTAGCACCAGAATAGTAGCTTTGGGGTTTCATTAATTCATTTATTTTCTGAACCGCTTAATCCTAATTAGGGTCGCGGGGAGGCTGGCGACCATCTCAACCGACTCTGGGTGAGGGCAGAGTACACCCTGGACAGCTTGCCAGGCCATCGCAGGGCAAAAACACGCTGACAGCTATGCAGCCTACTCTTGACGAAAATCAGTAATGGTTCTTTTACATGGCTCTCACCACAGACAGTAAGGGACATGGCCTGCATTCGATACAGCAGTGACATCTCGCCGATAGTGGGGCTTGAAACCCCAACCTTGGATCAGTGATCCAGTACCCTACCACCAGGCCACTACGCTGTGAGGTTTCAGTTCAATTTTTTTATTTTTTTCGTGGGGGTAGATTTTTACCTGAGTAACTTTGTCAGGAACCTTAGGCAGGTTTTTGAACTGGAGGAATCTTTTATGAGCCGAAAAGCGTTTAAACTGACATGTGGCATTTGTCACAAAATGATTTTCAGTTTTGTTATTTTTCATCATTATAGAAATTTTATTTTGAGCAAGACCTTGATTCTGTAATCTCCACCGAAACACACCTAACATGTCAAATCCAAGGTTAGCATATCCCAATTTATGGCTAGCATTCTCGTCATGTACTCGGGTAGTAATTGAAACTGACTGGAGAAGAGCAGAACGACAGGATAAGGGTGAATGACAGGGACAGCAGGAACTCTGTCTTTCTTGATTGCAGTGTTTCAGCTTCTCCACATCAGCCGTCACATTCTTGCACTTCTGGGGATGTCCTGAAGTGTAGATGTAGCACATCCTAATAAAAAGCCTGGCAGTAATGACGGCTCATGTAGCGAAAAGCGCTCCACACTGAGCTAGCGTACTGGCGTGCCCTGTATTCCGTGCTCAGACATGAAGCTCCAGCATCAAATGCAGGACTAAACCTGTAATCAGAACTGGTACTGTTCCTGGCAATGGTTACTAAAAGATTTTTATATCCCAGAACATCTAGATCAGGGGTCACAAACTCGCAGACCGCGGGCCAATTGCGGCATGCAGTTTGTGTCTTAATATGAAAGTTTAATGTTACTGCGGCCGGCGAGTTTGATATTTATGGCACTTTACAGTGTTGTGGGTGGGGCTGAACGAACCTACCAATCATTTTGGGGCATATGGCTCTCGGGGGCGGGACATCGGCCGGGTTTGATGCAAGCAGAGAAACATTTCTCAATGAGTGAAAGTTACAGCAGCGTTGCCATGGAGAGTTTTCTTCTGTGCCTGGCTGGCTGCCTCGTTTCTATTGGGCTTATGCGGACATTCATCCCAACACGCTGTGTTCACATCACTTTTTAAGTTGCTGCCCAGTGGGACATTATATGTATATAAACGTATATAAATGTAAATAAATAAATAAATATATTTACACACACGTCAATGGATCTTAGAGAGTTAATATAAGGTTTATCTCTCTGATAAAATAAATCAAAGCACGCGGCGGGATTAAAGAAAAAGAACTCAATGCAGCCAAATGTAGAGTCTGTATTTGCATTGCCTCATAAACATTACATATATTTCTATATGATGTAAAAAGGAGTCAAAACACTTGCTGTCCCGGTACTTTCTACCATCTACAAATGCCATGGTGTTCAGGTCATCATAAAAGACACGAACATCGAGCGTAAAAACAAAGAAGACTGCTACCGGGCTTTTATCCGCCGACTGCCGTCCTGCGGTTGCAAGAAAAAGGAAGCAGAAATGATGCTCTCTGTGCGTCGGCTAAACGCTTGATTGAAACTTCAAGGCAAGAGAAGCCATGTTCAGAAGAACAGTTCATGTACTTTAATGTTCCATTGATTTTCAGGGCAATTCATGTTCAGAAGAAGGTTAAAGGTTAAAGACCTGTTAATACAGACATTAGAATCTGAATACAGCAGATATAGAAGACTGAAGAAAACCTCATATAGTCACTGACCAGAGAATTTAATTATTATTAATAAGATTATTATTATTTTATTTATTTATTACTGATTGATTGATTTATTTTCTTATTAATTCCTAATTTGTTTTTTTTATTTTTTCATCTTATTTTGTGTTAAAAAAATAAAAATAAAGAGATTTGAGAAGATTAAAAATTTAAAAACAAAGCTTTTCTTGTGGAAAACCACATGTGGCCCAGCCTCACCCAGACCCTGCCTCCAGCAGCCCCCAGGTAAATTGAGTTTGAGACCCCTGATCTAGATACTGAAGGGCAAAGTTTGTAGTGTAAACGAAAAGCGGCACAGACTGAAGTGCACATTCACCATAATCAGAGCTCAAGAAGAGTCTGCTGCACTTTCTGTTTCTCTCGCTTTCTCTCTCTTACTGACACAGTCCAGAGACATGCGCATTAAGCTAATTGGCTGTTCCAAATTCTCCCTAGGTGTGAGTGTGAAGGGTTGTGTGTGCGCTGCCCTGCGATGGTCTGGCGAGCTGTTCAGGGTGTACCCCGCTTTCGCCCAGTGTCGGCTTGCACCAGCCTCCCCGTGACCCTAATAGCAGTAAGTGGTTTTGCAAAATGAGTGAGTGAGCGAACAGACATGATAACTTCCTGCCTGTAGTCCTTTTTTTTTGTCCAAATTTGCTAAATGTTGCAAGAGAATTTAATAAGTCAGGCAGGTGTCGTCTTGAACCCAGCTGTTGTAATATGACTCAAAACAGAACCTTAACATATAGGCATATCTCAAAAACAATATTGTGCAGCAAGAATCTGAAGTAAAAAGGCTTTTGTTATTGAATTTCCTAAGTAGGTCACAGCCAAGTATTTTGCTAGCTCAGCATTTACTTTAGCTGTATTTATTTTTCCATTTCGCTGATGTTGATGATTAGCTTATGTTACCAATTACTGAATACCACTGAGCTGCTAAATGGCGGTTCGTTGTTTTGAAAACAACAGCAATAAAGATTCTATTCTCTCCCATTCTTGTTCCTAACAACAAATCATTAATCTCCATTTTTCCCCAATGGGAAATCACTGATTACAATTTCAGCCAATGACTGATCACCATTGTCTTTCACTGACCCGTTAATCACATTACCTTCTATTTTTGAAGTATACTATTCTATGTAACATGTTTTGATATGGGGGCAGTGGTGGCCTGGTGGTAGGGTGCTGGCTTACTGATCTGAAGGGTGTGGGTTCAAGCCCCACTATCATCAAGTTGTCACTGCTGCCCCCCCAGTGAAGCTAACTGGGTTATCAAAGGCCAGCCATGTCTCACTGTCTGTGCTGAGAGGCATGTAAAAGAACCATGGCTGATTTTCATAAAGAGTAGGCCATTGGGTTGCTGTCAGCGTGTTTCTGCCCTGCGATGGCTTGGCGAGCTGTCCAGGGTGTACTCTGCCCTCACCCAGAGATGGGCGCCAGCCTACCCGCGACCCTAATTATTATTAAGCGGTTCAGAAAATTATGAAAATTAATGTTTTGATATTCACATGATGACTGACATTAATAAATAATTAGGACAGCTGGGTCACTATGGGCACATTGGCCAGTCTGTGGCTTTGCAGCCCAATAAACAACATGCTGAACTGTGTGTTCTCATTCCTTTCTGTCATATCCAGCAGTTGCATTTTTAGCAATGTTTGCAATAGTAACCCTTCTGTGAGATTGGACCAGTCAGGCTTTCATTTAGCAGACACCCTTATCCAGAGTGACTTATAAGAATAATTTTTTTTTAATACGACTGAGCAATTGAGGGTTAGGGGCCTTGCTCAAGGGCCCAACAGTGACATCTTGGTGGTACTGGGGCTTGAATCCTTGACCTTTGGATCAGTAATCCAGAGTCTTAACCATTGAGCCACCACTGCCCTACATTCCTTTGCTTGCTTGTTTTGCTTTCCTTTGCTTCCCACACACAACAGTGAGCCTTGGGCACCCATGACCCTGTTGCTGTTTCATTGGTTGTCCTTTGTAGGACTACTTTTGTTACTTATCAGTGCATACCGGGAACACCCCAAAAGACACGCTATTTTGTTGAATCTTTGACCTAGTTGTTTAGCCGTCAAATTGGACCCTTGTTGAGAATTGACTGTATACTTGCTGCCTAATACATCTCACTCCTTACCGTGTACCACTATAATGAGATCATCAATGTTCTTCACTTCAGCTGTCAGTGGTTTTAATGTTATGGCTGATTGAAAAAGTGCAGTGCATCTTTAGGCGTGGGTCGAAGATGTCCGCTGCTCCAATCCGTTACACTTGCACTGTCTGTTCCGCTCTGTGTTCTGTGTGAAACAGAACAATTTCTATCTCTACCCCCCCCCCCCCCTCTCTCCGTCCCTTTTTTTTCGGTCTCTGTGCCTCTGTCTCCCTTTCCGTGTCTGCATGCCTAGTTGTCTTAACATTTGTGTCTGTTTCTTTCTGTCTCTGTCTTTTATTCTCTCTCTCTCTTTCTCTCTCTCTCAGTTTTTCTGGTCTGTCTCTCTCTATTTGTGTGTCTATGTGTCTCTGTTTTTGACAGTCCCTCCATGTCTTTGTCTGGCATGGCTATTTTGCCTTTCTCTCTCTTTGTCTGTCTGTCTCTCTCTCTCTTTCTTTCTTTCTATGTTTCTGTATGCCTCTGTCTCTCTCTCTGTCTATCTTTCTCTGTCTTTCTTGATCTCTCTCTCTCTATCTCTCTCTCTCTTTGTCTCTCTCTCTCTCTCTCTTTCTATGTTTTTGTATGCCTCTGTCTCTCTCTCTGTCTATCTTTCTCTGTCTTTCTTGATCTCTCTCTCTTTATCTCTCTCTCTTTGTCTGTCTCTCTCTCTCTTTCTTTCTATGTTTCTGTATGCCTCTGTCTCTGTCTCGCTGTCTATCTTTCTCTGTCTATCTTTATCTCCCTCTCTCTCTCTCTCTCTCCCTCTCTCTCTCTCTGTTTGTCTGTCTGTCTTTCTCTTTGTCGCCACGTGATTAGATTTACACTGGGAAGATTAGGCTCATATTAACTCTCTCTCCGACACGCTCTACTGCTTTGATCCCACTGGCAGATCCTGAAAGCCAGGAGGATTTGAATCTGTTTGAGAGGCCCTTTCTGCCTGCTTAGACTTAAGGCTACAAAGAAGCTTGAGTCAGAATTGAACTTTTAATTGGTAACATAATATACAAGCATGTCTAGGTGGATATTCTGTAAATATCTTGCAGCTAGTCATAATTGAAAGCTATTTTGTTTATGCATGAAAGGGAATGGGATCAATACCCAATGATAGGCAGAGGACTGGTACACCTTTTACAGAAAAATAACATCCTGTACATTTTAGATTTGATGATGTGATCCTTATACATGCATATGTGAATTCAAGTAAACATGGGACATCACGTTTGTATGTGTAAGTTTCCAGAAGCATTCATACGTAATATTAAATATTTCCCCCTCCATACTCTTCATTTATTGGGTTGCCTGTGTGAGCACATGGGTTTACGACATTTGTGTTTGTATGGAGCTCTGAGGAGCACCGATAAAAACCATGCAAAAATGAGCATGTAAAAACAAAATTATTAAATCAGTGAGGCACAGTGGAGCAGTTACAGAGTCCCTGTCTTGATCCTGAGCTCAAGTTACGGTTTGTAACCCCTATTCATATATATGATTTCCTGCGGCTAGGTGAATTGGTTACACTGAAGTACCAGCACTAAGAATCAGAAAAATCATAGTGCACTACCCATCCAGGGTGTTTTCACACCTCAGAACCAGTGTTCCTGCAGAGGCTCCAGATCCAACACAACCCTGACTAGCAATGAAAATGGATAAGATTTTATTCATACCGATGATGTTGTTGAGTCCCTTATCGATTTCTGATCAATTTCCTGCCTGGAAAAAATGTGGGTTTTCAGCATTACCACACGTGTTTTTTTATTAACAGTAAACCAGTGTAGAACAATCGCCAACCTACCTTCCTCCAACCAAAATCTAACACACCTCTTTTAGTTGATTTAAGAACTTCTCTAGTTATTGACTGGATAGTCAGGTGGTCATGTTTAGGGTTGAGGCCAAACCCTGTGTCCGAAAAACACTACACTACACAACACTCTATATTGTACTTGTGCCTGAAAGTATAGTCAGATTATCATACACTGTGTAGTAGACTCAATGTGTCCCATAATGCATCCTGAAAAATAGTGTACAACCAGTGGTCACTAACCAAGCAGTATATACATCATGCACTGCATGTGTATGGATGGTCCACCCACTCTGTTGATGCTGACTTGTTGTTTTAATTGTGTGACACGTTATGTAATTAATGTCACAGAGGAGTGGCGTCCGAAAGCTTTTAACATTTTAACATTAAGCTCACTTTATGGTCCTCTGCTTTTAATTTCCTATATGGTGAGTAGAGGATATAGCCGAGTGATTTCAGATACAGCCAAAGTCTTCATCTTTAAGAAGAGGGTTAGGGACCACTGGTATACTTTCATGTAGATTTTCTTAGTTAAAGGAAGACATGTTGCTAAGCCTCCCTATATGACACTAATGTTATATAAGACATAATGTTATTGTACCCTCGTGCAATAGGGTGATAGTGCTGCCTGTTCGGAAGCAGTGACACTCGTGTTTAAAGTGTTAAAGAAGGTATTTCTATAATTTTTCTTGTCATGTTGTGTAAAAACAGATAGTTAGATCACCCTGCTATGATTTCCAATAGACACACAATAAAAGTAGAGCTTTCGTCAAACTTTGAGTCTACGATGCTGCAACAAGAAAGAGTCGTAGCGGAGAGCAAAAATTGATTCAGATTGTATTCAGATTTCGTAAATAAAGATGAGATCATGTTGGTGATGATGAGTTTTTGCAATGTGCAATTGGAAGGAAAATATGACTGTATCAGTAAAAGGAATCTATAACCTCTGAGATAAGAATATCAATAGGTTCTCATCTCTAACCCAGACCAGGCTAAAGACGTTACTGAAAATGAATGATTAATAATAAAATAAAATCACTCACTCACTCATTTGCTAAACCGCTTAATCCTACTAGGGTCACAGGGAGGCTGGAGCCTATTTCAGCCGACACTGGGTGAAGGCAGGGTACAGTCTGAACAGCTTGCCAGCCCATTGCAGGGCAACATACAAACAACCATTGAGATCCACGCCAAGGGGCAATTTGTCGCATCCACCTAGCTTAATCTGCATGTTTTTGGACTGTGGGCCGAGCCTGGGACTTAAAGCCAGTATCTTATTGCTGTGAGACAGACATGCTAACCACTCTCGCACTGTACCGCCCAAAATAAAATCAGATAATGATACTACTACTACTACTAATAATAATAATAATAATAATAACATACTGTTTAAACATACTAAAAAATTAAAAGCACATGCATTACCAGTCCACTATATACGTACTTATATATACTATTATACGTATAAACATCCTGCCATCCATCCATCATCTGTACTGTTTAGTTCATATTTAGAACGAGTGTTTTTCAGTGCATTATGAGGGTGGACTGAAAAGTTCATAGGCTGACTATGATGCACTGGACAAATTTGACCAGATATGATCTATATTCTCCAATATAGTCTCCCCTGTGGTCAACACGCTCCTTCCATCAGTGCTGCAGCACTTGCATCCCCTTGGTATAGAAGTTCTCAACCTGATGTTGAAATGGATTCCTCCTTCTTAGTCAATCTATGAACTTTCCAGCCCACCCTTCTAGTTTCCCTAATGAACACACCATGCATACTTTGAATCTTCTATTTATTTATTTATGTGACATATCATGTGAAAACATACTGCGCTAATAAATAAAACCTTTATTTGAATCAAAAGCTTAATAACCAGTAAACTATTTAGAGACATTCTGAATTCCTCTGATGGTTTGATGCAGTCACATTGTATTCTGGCACCGCCTTGGGTTTCACCGTTGTGTTCCAATACACTGAGTCTCAGGCCGTACAGAATGTGCTTACGTTTCTTGGCTAGATATATTTGTGCGTTGCAGGATTTGTACATTTTAATGAGGTGCTTGGGTTATCAAGGCTCAAGGACCCTTTTTAATCCCATAATGAAGACGTTTTCACTGCACTGCGTACCTAACGTCTTTTACTCTTGCACCAAATGAAATGTGAGAGACTGTGTGTGTGTGAGTGTGTGAGTGGGTGGGTGTGTCTGCATTTCAAGCATTGTATATGTGCTATAAAGAATGCATGTCCCTCATGGCATGGCTTCCATGTAATGTTTTCCGCTTGTCTTCCCCTCCCTCGTTTTTTTTTTCCTTTTTTTTTTTTTTGTTTTGTTTTGTTCGCCATGTGTTTTGCAGCTCTCTACGCCTTACCCAACTGGCTAATCAGGATAAGATGCCAGGCCAAAGGTTAGCATCATACGTTCCCTTTTGCAGTCATCTCTGCTTGTGTGTTTGTGAGGAGCCCGTCCTCTGCATCCTCACTCTTCCTGTTTATTTATAGTTTTTACTCAGACTCAGTGTACAGGCTGATTTCCTCTCAACATTTCCCACCTGCTGCAGCCTCTGTTTGCACTGCTGTGCTTGAGGAGCGGGATTCTGTCCAAAACCACACTGTCTATTCTTTATGAGTCCAGGAAATAGAGCTAGAATAATGAATTAATAACACACTCATAAATATTCAACAACATAAAAAAACAACGCATGAAAGAATAAGGCATGCTAATTGATTGTTGTTTTGCAGTGGCATATAGAAGTTATAATGGATCATGACAATATTATGAATAGAGTTATATGAAACTATTTCTGAAAAAGTACATAAATCGATAGCAAACTTTATGAATAATAGGCATCATACAATATATGTAACATTCTGTTGTACTCGTAATATAATGATAATTCATGTTTATAAGTGTTCAGCTCTTATGAGTGTGTTATGAAGTGCCTGTTTCATCATCTTGAAGATTCTGACTCGTGAAATCAATTTATTACACACTAGTCTTAACTCATATATTAATATTTCATTCATTCTTATAAAGTGCTTATAGTGTTCTCCAGTTTGTCCAGTGACGGCTAAGATAGGCTCCAGCCTCCCTGTGACTCTTCTAGGATTAAGCAGTTTGGCAAATAAGTAAGAATGAAGGTGGTTAGTGGAAAGCCATGAAATAATACTTGGTATTCTATGAGCCGAGTTATTGCATCACTGTCATTGGATAACATGAATGATTATTGTACTAATGGCACCCACAACTTAATGTGACTGTCTTCCTAATCTACAACCCCTCGCCAGAATAAATCTCAGTACCATACTTCTTCTATATTTTCAGTAATTGCTAATTATCCTGAGTGGATAATGCTTGAATCAGAAGAGAAGTAAAAACTCTTAGGTTTTAGTTTGCTATTTTTATGTTTCCATGTAGTACATACCAAAATTATGAACAATTTACAAACTAAAAATAAATAAACTTGTACATCTTCAAAGAGATTTTTTAAGTTGTTAGCTCTAGAACAGCGATAAGTTGCTCTGCTCAAAGTGTGACATACACATGTACACACAATCTTACCTGTCACTCTCATTCCTACAGATGTAAAAGGAAAAAAACTAATAATTATAATTATAATTTTATATATTTATATATATATATTTATATATAATATTTTAGTTTGCTTTTCTTAAGTTACAGTGTAGTATTTACTAAATTGATCATTCACCTCAGCTGTAGTGGATGTTCCCCTTGACATCCACCTTGCCTACTGCAAATAATTGTTTTATTATATACTATGGAAAGATGCTTGAATCAATTAAAACCTAAACATAAACCATAAAAATCTCATTTAATTTGCTTTTCTTTTGTTCCCATGTGATATATAATAAAACAATTATTCTGTTTAGTATTCACTGGAAGTGAGGTGGAATGACAGACTGTTCAGCAATATCTGATTCGAACTGATATCGGGCGATGATAACGCCAAAATTAGAATAACCAACTATGAGTGTACATTGTTTTGATTCAAGAATTGTCCACTCGGGATAATGTTTTAAGTCCCCCAGATAGCAGACCAATCAGATTGTGCTGTTCTTGTCTAACATATATATATATATATATATATATAAGATCTTGAGTCGATTTTCCGTAAAACAGTGCTCGATACGTCGGAGTAGAGC
>JAOUQZ010000039.1:25122232-25149066 GCA_028564935.1 Neosilurus hyrtlii
GTCGGCTGAGATGGGCGCCAGCCTCCCCGCGACCCTAAATAGGAATAAGCGGTTCAGAAGATGAATGAATGAATGAATAATAAATTCTATACATTCTTTTATAGTGAAATTATATTTGGTGTAAGCACTACTTCACCCTGTTTTGATGATGTTCCTATTACTGCATATTTTATTCTCATTCACTTTAAAAAAGATGTATAATCTTATACACACTATATATACACATAGGGATACTTTAAATCTCTCTCACTTTCTCTCGCTGTCACCCTCTCTCTCCCTCTCTTTCTCTCTGTGTATGATTGTCTCTTTGTCTCTAAATCTTGCTATTCATTGTTAGTGAGCTGAGATTCTTCACACACCATTTGCAGTGAAAGGCTCTGTGCCTCATACTGTAATGTTGGTTTAATCTACCCTGCTCTTTCTATCTCCTTCTTGTTCTGCTCTATCCCTCTCCCTATCTTTCTCTCTCCTTCTCCTTTTCTTGTTTTCTTCTTCCCCAAAGCAGCCCATTCTGCTCCATGCTCTTTCTCATTTATTCCTGAGTGTACGGTAGCCCCCGGCTCACTGACACTGGATGGCCGTTTCTGTAATCCACATTCATGACATTTAAATTTTGCTGTTTTCAGGTTTTTCTTCAGGGGCAAGAAAGAACCAGATGACTCTCTGCTTAAAAAAAACAAACAAACCAAAAAACAAGGAAAACTCTTTCGTCTCCTCTCTTAGCAGTGTGTATTTGTAATACAGGTTTGAAGGCTCGGTCTGATAAGAGATGTTTGGCCAAGAATTTACCCGAAGGCTAAGTTCCTTCTGATGCCGAGGTTATTACAAAAATGGGGGAAAAAAAGAAAAATGAAATGAAAAAGCCAAAGGGGTAAAGTGTAAACTGGGGTGTAGTACCACTAGTGCATGAAGGTTAAGGGAACATTTTGCTTTGTGTGCACATGGTTTCTGGGATCCTGCCATACAGAAAATGCCGCACTACTGAGTTCAGATAGAGTCCATGCTCAAGTTCCAAATAATGTTGATGTATTCGCTTCCTTTATTATTTACCAGGGTGTGCTGTTAGAGAAAAATACAGAAGTATGCAGAGGGCAAAAACCACGATAAACTAGATTACCACCATTGCAAAATATTTTATTAGATTTATCAATATTTATACATTTTTATTTACTTAAGAACAACATGGAATTATTTTCACTTACATTATACACTTTCTGGCCAAAAAAGTCGCACTCTAATAGTGATGCCCTGATGGCAAGTGTGACCTGCCGATACAGATTTTTGCTGATTCCGATTTTCTTTCGAACAGCTATGATTGACAGCATACACAAGCAAAGAATTTTTGCATTTCATCAGTAATAATAATAGTAATAATAAGTTATTATTAGTAGGTGCAGTGTTTGAAATTTTGCCAATATTATTACCAATATTACTACTACTAATAATAATAATAACAACAATACTACTACTACTACTACTACTAATAATACCTATTATTGTTATTGTTATTATTATTATTATTATTATTATTAATATTATTATGATTATTCATTCACTCATTTTGTGAAGGAGGCTGGTGCCCATCTCAGCGGACTCTAGGAGAGGATACCCTCGACAGCTCGCTAGGTGATCATAGGGCAGAAACACACTGATGACAATGGCATACTTTTTATGAATGACAGCAATGGTTCTTTTATATGCCTCTCACCACAGACAGTGAGAGACATGGCTATTATTATGATTATTATGATTATTATGATTGTTATGATTATTATTATTATTATTATGATTATTATTATTATTATGATTATTGTTATTATTATTATTTTGATTATTGTATTATTATTATTATTATAATTATTATTATGATTATTGTTATTATTATATAGAAAGAGTAAGTTATAAAACTATTCATATGGTTTTAGCAGTGCCCACTCTGCTCATCTCTCCAAAAGCCATTTGAGTGCTAAATATGCCAGCTCTGCAGTTTTCCCTTTGGTAGCTTCTTCAGACTGGGCATGTTCAGCCCAGTGTTAATAACTTGGTCATTCAATACATTCAGGTTGTTGGCTGACTACATTTTATTGCCACGTAATGTTGATGATTGGGCTGCACAGTGGTGTAGTGGTCAGCACGTCTGCCTCACAGCAAGAAGGTCTTGGGTTCATGTCCCTGGCTCAGGTGTTGCTGTGTGGAGTTTGCATGTTCTTCCCGTTTTTACGCGGGTTTCCTCCATGTACTCCAGTTTAGTCCCACAGTACAAAAACACGCATGTTAGACTGATTGGCCCCTCCAAATAGTCCCTAAGTGTGGTTATGTGTGTTTGCCCTGCGATGGTCTGGCGAGGTGTTGAGGGTGTACCCTGCCTTCGCCCAGTGTTGGCTGAAATAGGCTCCAGCCTCCCTGTGACCCTAATAGGATTAAGCAGTTTGGCAAATGAGTGAGTGCTGCTGAGCCATGACTTGACCAAAGGAAGCAACGGACTCATGGACTGATAACACGCTGTAATCAAGGTTGAAAGCGTTATACCAAAATATTTAGTGGACACAACATTTTCTTTTTTTTTTTAAATGTTCAGTCCTTCATTACTGTCTATTTTCTTTAAGAAATTAATATTAGGACTAAAGCACATCTTGTATTAAGTGTTATGATTCCTGTGACAGAAAACTAATTGGTATGAAAATGCTGACACTGGACACAAATCTACCTAGAGAAAACATAATAATCAGTGTAAATATGCTTTCTTTATCAAAACAATGTGTTTTAGATTCATTTATTTGTTGGGCTCAAATTGTTTTTGGACAGACTAAGAGCATTAATTTAGCTGTTACTATAGAAACGCTAAAAAAATATTTGCATGTGCGAATTAATGTAAAGCAATCATGTGAATTAGAGCCTGCTCTACTGTCAATGCTGCTCTTATAGAAAATTAATCAACACCTTCTGATCAATCAGAATGGAGAATTAATCACCACTGTAGTGTAATTGAAAAATAAATGATTCCCATACCTCCTGAATGGAGTTATAACATTTAATTACCGTGTGCTCTGATTAATTCGCTAACTGCACCTCCATTTCACTTCATTATCACGTCCTAATAAGTGATGAGAACGCGGTGCTACACGGCCCTGCCACATCTACCAGAGTTAACTATCCACACAGAAGGTTCGGCTTGTTCAGCCCTCTGTAATTTATGCCTTTAATTATGTGATGATTGGAGTCTGTTTAGAAAAAGCAGGGTTGAAATGACAGTGGATGAATCCGTACAGAGACGTGGAGGATTTAGGCCTGCTGTTCTGAGTTTGACTCCTCTGACATTGTTCAAGTTTTGGAAGTTTGACAGCTGTCAAAAAGTAAGGCAGAAAGTGTGGTAAGATAAAAATAACAACAACAACATTAGTAATAATAATAATAATAACAATAAAAAAAATCAATCCATGGTGGTCAGAAAAACATCAGGTTCTGGGATCATAATATCTTCTTTTCACCTGGCCTCAATATTATTGCTGTTTGACATTTCAAGGCTATTTGCAGGCAGCAGACATTCAGAACTGCATAGAATCCCTGGTCTAGATAATTTTGACATATTGTGCATTTCCATTTTATTATTATTATAAATTATTTATTTATTTTAAAGTTATTACTTCAAGTAAATACAGTGGAGACCTAGTAATTTCTTTAATTTTATTTAATTTTTTGGTGTCATTTGCAGCAGATTCAGATTTCAGCTTAATATGTCAAGGTAAGCTGGTAGGTAAGTGTATAGCTGTTTAGGAAAATAAGTAGTTTTTTTCTCATTAAAAAACACTTCAGATCACAATGTACTGTTTTACAGTTTACAATAATGCAAATGCTTTTTTTATTGTTGTTGTTGTTTTTTTGTTTTTTTTAATTAATGAATTAATATTTACAGATTTTTACAGGGGTTTTTTCACCAAATGGTTTCACTGACTATATTTTTGCATACATACTTAACTCAGTTTTCCATATAACTGTCACATTACAACAGTCAAATAGATTACTCACTCTCAATCATTGCTGACCCGCTTAATCCAACTAGGGTTGCAGGATCTCACCCAAAACACCCTGAACAGCTCACCAGACCATTGCAGGGCAGCACACACCTTCTCACACACACTCACACCTAGGGGCAATTTGGATCAGCCAATTAGCCTAATGTGCACTGTGGAAGGAAACCGGAGTACACCATTATAGGGGAGAACATGCAAACTCCACATAGTTTTAATGAAAACTCAAAACAATTTAATCAAAAATATGTTTTGGTAAAGTTTGGTTAAAACAACTACAAGATATGCTGCCCGGCCAAAAAAGTTTGTATTTTTACTTTATTTTTGGACCACCTTTACCACTGATTACAGCATGTAATCATCATGGCATAGTTTTGACAAACTTTACATTACAAGATTTATTTCCAGCCAGAGGTGGATTCATATTTCATTAAAATCTTGAAGTGATCACTGGAAAATCCAACAGCTTCATAAAGTCTTCTCCAGCACATCCCAACGAACATCCCAACGAGGTTAAGACGGGGTTAACATTTTTGTAGCCCCCATTTTATACCTGTACCATCAGGAAAAAGTCCACTGATGTGATAACCTGCACATTTAGTACATGCAGATCGTCAGTTGTCTTCATTTTATTGCCACTTTAACGTCGCTGAGCCTCGCCCTGACCCACTGAAGCAACAATTTCATAGATGATTATGCACTACAGTTAACGTGGTCCACCAAATATTAGAGTGCAGGCGCATTTGATGTTTCGCCTTTCAGAAGTGAACTTGCTCCTATGCTTCTAGTCATATTCAGAAGCAATTATAATAACTATATACAGTGTATGGTTGAAAAAGTGCAACTATGACTTGTCCCCATATGTGGCTCCTCCCCTCTTATGCACAAAATCCAAAATCTAGTGGAAAGCCTTCTCGGAAGAGTGGAGGTTATTATAACCACCTGGAGTGGGATTTTCGAACAACATGCGTATAGTATGATGTTTACGTGTCCACAAACGTTCGGCCATATAGTATGTATGGCCATATAGTTTGTATTGACATCAACTGATGCTTATTTTTAACATATTAAGACAGTGTGTATCCACAAACTGAAATCTTGGTACCAGTTTTGCTTCTTTTTCCAAATAATATAAAGCCTTTCCTTTTTATTTATGGTGGAAACCTTGTATGGACATTTTGAATGCACAGACTGATCAAAATGGAAAAAATCATTATGGTAATCTCACCTGAAGGAGTAAGATGAACATTATTTTAGTGACAGCACCCTGGCAATGACCTCACATTAGAGCCAATTGCTGTTTATGCACTCAACAACATTAGCGCATCTGTCTATTTTAATCAGGGGCACCTGTCATAAGT
Source organism: Neosilurus hyrtlii (assembly GCA_028564935.1). Lineage (NCBI taxonomy): Eukaryota > Metazoa > Chordata > Actinopteri > Siluriformes > Plotosidae > Neosilurus > Neosilurus hyrtlii. Next base: position 25,127,622 of record JAOUQZ010000039.1, read on the forward strand.
AACAGCCGCGCCATGCCGCAAAATGCATTCCAGGAATATCTCGAAGCTAAAGATGGCGCCATTCTCTCTGTTCTGGGCCACACTCAAGCGGCTCATACGCCTGCCAGTGGGATCTGCTTTCACTGTGGGGTAAATTAGACTCCATAAACAAAAAATCTGAAGTTATAACCTACAGCATGGGGAGGAAAGTGAAACACAGTTAAGCGCCGTTGACCCCTTGCTGTAGTCCGAGACTGAGCGTGGAGTCATTTTTCAGCTCCATGCACGTGGGCTTGAATTCTTTGTATTCTTGTCATGCACGCACTGGTCTGGCAGCCTGTGATTAATTTCCAGGCTCTGTTGACTTTTTTTGTGTGCTTTGCGAGTGTTTTGGCAGGTGCGAGACACCAGGCGATCCATCGAATTTGAACTCGAAGTAGCAGAGTGTCTAATAATATGTTTTAAAAGGCCAGAGGTCGCTAGCATATAGCATCACAGAGACAGCAGAGAGAAAATACATTATCTATATCTAAGTGTAGGTGGTGATGGAACACCTTTATATAGGAAGGTAATAACCGGGAAATGAGTTCATAAAGATGGACCTGTTAAGACCTACATCATTGCCATTTTCTCCCACAAACTCACAGCTTTTAAGGGATTGACCTGTGACCTGCCTCATCGGGGATTAAACTGTGACCACTGGCTAATTCTCTTAACGCCACCCGTGCACCCATCACAAGATTTTCCATCTGGATTCTTTAACTCGACTTTCTCTCTCTTTCCTGCAGATCTGAACGAGTGTGGCCTGAAGCCTCGACCCTGTAAACACAGGTGCATGAACACATACGGCAGCTACAAGTGCTACTGCCTCAACGGCTACATGCTTCAGCCTGACGGGACCTGCGGAAGTGAGTCGCGCTTGGCTTTTACTAGTTTAGCCCACAGCCATCCAGCTGGCACGTTGCTCCATTTTCACGCAATAACACCAAAACCATTCAGTGCATTTACCAGTTATGCATGCTCAGTGTGGCAGATGGAAATGGCATGGTGCTACGGCTGAACCCTAATGAGCAGATGCTGTTTTTGCGCTACACAGATTTAACTTCACGCACAGATGTCTGGTGCATGTAAATTCGCCAGCAAATTCATCAACGTGGCTTGATTAACAAGCTCAAGGGCTAGCACTGTGAATAAAAAATGTCTAATCGCGGTCTTTTTTCAGACAAATTGACTCTAAATGGAGAAAAAAAATGTGAAAATTAGAATTGCTAGCTTCCTAAGGCTCTACGACAAAACAACTCACTCGCTCACTCATTTGCCAAACAGCTTAAACCTCCTCCACACCCTTACCGAACCCAGGACTCGAACCCAGGGCCTTCTTACTGTGAGGCAGACGTGCTAACCACAACACCACCGTACCTCCTTTCTTGTTAACAGGATTCTTGAAGTGCATTAAGCAATTAGGTCACCATTATCTGAAAAGCTTTTGACTTATTTAACCAATTTTCAAATATTTATTCACAAGAATTTGAAAATGGAATCTAGCATTAGTCTCAAGTATCCTGTTCAATCATTGCAATTGCTGTGTTTATTATGTGAAAACTCTAGAAGACTCTTACTAACAATTTCAAACCATTATAAACACCAGGAACATTTAAATTATTATTTTTTTTGTGAAACAGACCCCTTAGTTATGACAATAAGCATTTCTCTATACTCACTCACTCATGTGCCTAACCACTTAATCCACAGGTCTCAGCCGACACATGGTGAAGGTGGGGTACACCCATAACACCTCACCGGGCAATCGCAGGGCCAACACACACATTCATACACACGCACACACACACACACACACATTCACACCTAGGGGCAATTTGGAACAGCCAGCCTTTAGATTATGAGAGGAGAGCACGGGGAAAACATGCAAACTTCAACACTCTGCCTCATTTGTCTACAGTATGAACTATTTTTCAATCACAGTATGCCATTTTCCCTTTTTATTGTGAGTTTTTTTTTCTCCAGAGAGTTTCCACCCCCCCCCCCTGGCTGTCTCCCTGTTAGTTTGGGGCAAGGTTAGGCTTTACAGTGACTCAAATGAAAAACGAGTGAGTAAGAGAAAATGAGAGTGAAAGAGAGAAGAGCGAACTTCAACCCTGCCAGCCAATCCTGATTCTTTCGACTGGCCCTGAGCAATTCTCCCTGTGCTGAGAAGGCTGTGCCTGTGCTTGCCTCATCTTAACCGCTGAAAGGGTTCAGCATTTCTCTTTTTTCCAGATGGCCCACTCTACTGCAAACATGCTCGGATCGTTGCATTTATCAAAGAGTGCAGCAAGGTGTTTTTTCTTTTCCTTTTAATAAGCGGCGGTTAAAGATACCGTCAGTTGTGGGTTTTTTTGCAAGCCTGAATGTTGGTCTTCAATGAGTCACATCCTTGCTTCATAATGCTTTTGAAGTGAAGCTAATTAATGGGTAAGGGTCATGTTCACATTGAGATGTGCTAGTGGGTTTAAAGAGGAGGAATTTTGAGTTTTAGATATAGTTATTATACCCATGACTAAACATGGGGATATAGGAATTCATATCCATCCCCCTTAAAAATATTCAACAATAACAAGTCCTTTTAATGTGTTTTTTGTTTTTTTAGGATGTCTTTTAAAACACATACAAAAGCAAGGTGGACAAAAGCAAAAACATTTTAGAAAGGAATTTTTGCACCACCATGGATAACTGCAGTGCTTATTTACACACTACCAAAGGATTGAGAGCCATACTTCCTAAAGATATTCCTGTTGATGTTTTGATGGTGGTGATGAGGATGATGATGATGATGAAGAGTGCTGCCAAACCCATTGCTTCGAAATCTTCCATAAGTTTTCAGTCAAGTTAAAATCTGTTGACTCTAAAGGCCATATGATTTATAGTCCATAATTTTAGCCTTTTTGACTCTGAAAGAATGCACTTACATCAGGAAAGACATGTTTCATCAAAGTATAAAGGTAATCAGTTAGAAGAACATCGGATGGATTTGCAGTAATGTTGCTCTTTAAGGGGATAAGTGGAGATAAACTGTCAGATTTTCCCTTTCATTTTTCAATAGTTAATTGAACAAACGCTTTTATTTACACAGTGTAACCACTGGCCTTTTATTATTTTTTTATTTATTTATTTATTATTTTTTTTAATTGTCAGATACCATAGCATGACCAGAACCTGATTAATGAGGTTGGGATGTTGAAAGCTCTTGATCCACTTTACTTATACTTGATGTGGGTTTCCTCTGGGTATTCTGGTTAATGAATGAATGTGTTTATCCTGGTGGCACAGTAATGTAGTGGTGAGCACTTCCCCCTCACAGCAAGAAGGTCCAGGGTTCGAGCCCCATGGCAGGTGCTGGTCTTTCTGTGTGTTCTCCCCATGCTTGGGTGGACTTCCTCCGGGTACTCCAGTTTCCCCTGACAGTCCAAAGCCATGCACATTAGGCTAATTGGATATTCCTGATTTCCCTTGGGTGCAAGTGTAAATGGCTGTGTGCGTGTGTTGCCCTGCGATGGTCTGGTGATCTCTTCAGGGCTCCAGCCTCCCTGTGACCCTAATAAAGGATAAAGCAGTTCAGAAAAGCAACCTAATTGTCTCTATCCTTGCGTTCTTCATGAGGATAAGATTTACAGAGATGCTCCTTTGAGTATTCAGCATAGACTATTCTTAATATCTCGAGATATTTCAATGATGAAGTCATCCCTTGGACTGTAGGTCTCTACACGTAAACCTTCACTGTGTTAAATGTTGAAATCCAACATGTCTAATGTGAAGTATTGTTTATCTGTCAGAGTTTGAGTATATAGTTATTATGTTTGGCATGAGCAACGCCACCACCATGCACTTTATGACCTTAGAACAATTACTTTGTTTTTTGAGGCTATGAATAAACCAATTTGTAGCTTTGCTGAATTTCTATTTTTTTTTTTACAGCTCTTTACATTTGCCTTTTAGGCATAATGAGCTATTTTATTTCATTGCTATTATGAAAAAAGCAGATTGAACCCACTGATGACCTTTTAGTGGTGCGGAGTAGAGAATGAAGCATTTTTTTCCTTTCAGTACATTGTTGGAAATGGTGAGGTAATAATACAAGGTTATCTTCTCCGGTAGTCATTTGCCTTGGGGTCAGACAGACCCTCTTATAGAGTTCAGTTCTCAACTCTGAAAGACAAAATTATGAGGTAGTCCGTCTGTATCTGTACATTCGATATGTTTGCATCCTTGCTCAAAGGTCTAATTTTTTATTTATGCCTGAAGTGTTATTGATTTGCACATCATACTAATCATCACAGCTCAGATTACTGCATTTCTTAATGCTAATGCTCATGCATTGAAAGAATTTTAATGCCAAAAGTGAAATTGCTTTAATTCTATAATAACAGTGAGACTTAAATGTACTTATACCATACAGCCTACTTAATCAAAACAGCCGCAGAAGCCAGACTATGGCTTTAAACCACATGATTTCATTTTTCATTCGCTTTTCATCTTGCACACATTTTCTAATCATTTTTAGTTTTAAGACTTGCTGCAATACATTGGCATTTACAATCAAATTAGCTGCTTCTGTAAAACAGGGTCACTGGTGAAAGATTACATTTAAATGTGTTTAGGAATGAAAAACACAACGATATTCCTTTTGGAACCACATCAATAATAAAAGTGGCATTAAAAGTATCTTCAAAATATGTAAAAACTTTGCATTTAAATGGTTAATTTTCATTTTATAGCAGAGCTCTTGATCAGAGAATGGAATCCGGCTTGGATGGTTGTCCTGTCTCCTGTCAGGCGTCTGTTCAAGCCACTGCAGGAAACCCGATAAGGCTGACATACTGTATCACTGAGTTGATGCTTACTGGCTATTATGCATCACTGACTTGCATGATGATGACCAGCAATAAAAATTTAAATAATAAAAAATTGTTATTAACGAAATTGAAACCCAAAAAAAAGAGGAGTTCATATACCACTGCTGAGACTCACACAAAATAAAAAACAAACAATATAACTTGGGTAGACAGACAAACTTGCAGGTAAATAAATGTTTGTCGAGCAAAGACCAAAATCAAAAGCTTGATAGAACATGAACTTGGTAAACAGATAATTAAACTAACAAGAAATCAGAAAGGCAGTAAAAAGCAAACCCAGGCTTGGACACCTATCAGGAGCGTTTAGGTTGTGCTTTAATAAATAAAGGGAATGGCTTGGCCTAATGTTGTGTCCTTAGGTTTGCGCTGGTTTTGCAGTGAAGCTAATGCAAAGGCAGTTTGTAGCACAAGTTTAGCACACATCACACACACACATGCCTCCAGCCATGTTGAGCTCAGTGTCACAAGCATGCTAGCTTTTGAAGCAAAAGATGAAAGAGGATAAAATGAGGTGTAACACAAAGACAGAACTGTAAAGAAGACAGGATTTCATTTATAAAATAGTCTTAATGTAATATATATATATATATATATATATATATATATATATATATATATATATATATATATATATATATATAACCAGAGTGGTCTAACCAACAGAATACTGTTTCTGGGAAAAAGTGAAAAGAAAGTTTTTTGCAATATAAAAACAAATCAGGGATAATGATCATGATGTATAGATATATATAGATAAATGCTGCCCAGCTATAAAAAAAAAAAAAATAGTTGCATAAAGGAATACGTTGTTGTTCTGCCTTTAGCCTTGCATACAGCATGTCATCGTCATGCCATTGTTTCAACAAACTTAAGCAACATAATCTGAACCACTGTTCCATTGAGTCCACATTTTATACCTGTGCCATCAGGGAAGAAAAAGTCCACTGATGTGATAACCTGCTCATTCAGTACATATCATCAGCTGACTTCATTTTATTGCCACATTAATGCTGGACTACCAGCTGAGCCTCGACCCGACCAACTGGAGCAGCAATGCCATGGAGATTACGCGCTGTGATCAAGGTTAAATGCACTCTGTGAAATTTTAGAGTGTGTTTTTTTTTTTTTGGCCGTGCAGTGTATATATATATATATATATATATGGATATGGATATGGAAAAATATATTTCATGTTTGAATGTTGGTGGAATCTGCTAGTCCGGCTCTGTACATCCTTCCTCTTGAAGTTAGTATATGTATATATAATGTTAACTGCAGCAATCATGTGTCCTTCTTTTGTTTCCTTTTTCTTTCCTTTGTTTTATGTGTGCATGTGTTTGTGTGTGTTGTCTCAGATGCGCAAACATGCAGTATGGCTAACTGCCAGTATGGCTGTGAGGTGATGAAAGGGGAAGTTCGGTGCCAGTGTCCATCTCCCGGCCTACAGCTCGCCCCAGATGGCAGGACATGCGTGGGTACGGCTTCTCGCTGTGAGCGAAACAAACTCTGCTACTTTACTGTGAATTCAAAAGCACTCTTGTACAAAAGAAGCACAACATCGAGAGGCTTTGCTTTTGTTGTTGCCTTTGCCTCCTTCTCCCTCTGGCTCTTGGAGTCTTTTAAACTCTTATTTGTAGCTTGGTAATCAAAGGCAGGGGTCTTTTGTTGCCTTTTTTTTTGTGCTTGCAGTGAAGCGATGAAAGATGACAAACAGAGTTTTGAAATTCAAATCGCTGCAAAATAAGCACACAGATTCTCTTGTAGCAGTTTGCTCCTGTGGTATTCCAGCAGCTCTTGTCAACTTCACAACGAGTTCTTTTTTTTTTCTTTTTTTTTCTCTCCGATGCTCTAATTACAGAGCAAGTGCTTTGAAATTGCATAGTGGCATTCGTTAATGGCCATATTAGTGCCCTTCTGCAGGTGCAGAGACGTTAAAGCAGTGCACGTCCCTTCCTCTGTGTTTGGACGTGTCTTCTAGCACAACAGTAAATCACAAAGGGGAATGGGAACAAATTGTCGCAGTTAACCTGTGTCACGTTTTAAATATATGCTTCTCTAACAGTGGATGAGTTAAATCATTCAGCCCAGGCTTCCTCGCTTTTTTTAGTTCCGTGGTCCACTTTTTCAGCCCCTGTGTTTTACCCTTGAGAGAGGAGTAGGGTTTTCTAGAACAAAAGCCCATCAATTACAAAGGGGCCATCGATGCTGTTTTTGAGACACAGGTGTTCCTGCGTTGTAATATTTTAGAACAGACCTTTTACAAGCCCAAGAGACACATCTACAGTGATGCAGAAATATGTCAAGATTTTCAGAAATAAATCAGAGCAGGCAGCAAAGGTCCCAGAAGTTGTTGTCAGATCCGGTTATAACATTACATCATTATCTAACAAGTAAAAAATTCTATAGGAAGGAAATACTCCAAGCATCAGTCATATACTGAAAAAAAAAATAAACATCTGTTGTATGATGACATGAATGAAGAACCTTTTGATTTACGATTCCCACAGTGTACAAATCCAAGTGTATTTTTTCCACAGCAGGTTTTAGAATGATTAATAGCATCATCTGATGTGTTTTCTTCCTCATCTGACTAAACAATCAGTCACATGTGTTTGTCTAGGGGGGAAAAAAAGGAGGTAAAAGGAAATGATCCTAATTTCATGATTATGGAATCAAATGCTGCTCAGGCAAGCTGAAACTTCAGAGCAGTGTGTTCTGGGCAAGGATGGGAATGATTGATGAGGCACTGTTGCCTCTCTCTCACACACATATACACACTCATACACTCACACACACTCACATGCTCTACAACAACACGCACAGCATTCTTCATTTCTACATCCATGTGTGAAATACCCCGGTGAGTGTTTATTCTGCATTCCCCATGCATAAATTCTATTCTCTGAACATGAAGGATGAGGCAGATGAAATGTGTTCCTGACCGTCCATACAAACTTGTTTTTCTTTAAAGCTTTCTGGCTAGATTAGTCCATAATCCATCCCAGTTAAAGAAGTTAGATTGTGAGAGGGGAGAATTTTTATTATTATTTTTATATATTATTATAAGGAGCTGTTTGTTTTTCAGACGTGGATGAGTGCGCCACAGGCCGTGGCGTTTGCCCCCGCTTCCGCAAGTGCATGAACACATTCGGGAGTTATATCTGCAAGTGTCACGATGGCTTCGACCTGCAGTACATCAACGGCAAATACCAGTGTATAGGTAAGCACAAACTCTGGAGAAATTGGCGTTATGTGCTAACTGGAGTTCTTTTACAGCTGATCATGCATGTGAATTTCAAAAAAAAAACTCCTACATGTTTACAGAGATTGTGTTTTGGTAAAACCTAGTAAGTTGGCAAGTTTTTAGCAGTCTGTTCAGGCACGGTGAAAAAAAAAACTAGCATGTCTTGAGGCCAGGTAAATTTGGTTGGTCATATTTTTTCAGTGCCAGTTAAGCCCCAGTCAAATATGCCACAGGGCAGTGGTTGCTCGGAGGTTGGGTGCTGGATTACTGATCAAGCCCCACTGTCACTGGCTTGTCACTGCAGTCCCTCCAGTGCAGCTAACTGGGTTATCAAATGCCAGCCGTGTCTCTCACAGTCTGTGTGGAGAGCCATTGCTGACTTTTGTAAAGAGTAGGCTGCATTGCCATCAGCATGTTTCTGCTCTGCGATGGCCTGGAATGCTGTCCAGGGTGCACTCTGCCCTCGCCCAGAGACGGCTGAGATTGGCGCCCATCATGCCCCTCAGTCTTGCTTTATAATACTTTACTTACCGTTTTTGTTCCCTTAACTTCCTCTTTTGAAATGAGGGGAGGGTTGGGACAAAATTAGTATTCAGCTAGGTCTTATTTTCGGGGTAGGGATTATTTTGGACCGTTCTGCTGAAGTAAGGGTAGGTCTTATTATCGGGGTAGGTCTTATTATCGAGGAAACACGGTACTTCATGTTGGATCCATTTCATAGGTCTGCTGTCCGATGTCCAAGATGTCCTACAACAGTGTTATAATAGACATACAGTTTTCATATGCTTTTTGGGTCATCTGATGTGCTTATAACTAAACTTTTCTTTTTCATTTTATTTAATTTTTTTTTTACATTAGTACAATGATTGCTCAACGTTAAACCCAGAACATTGTTACGGCAATCTTAGGCTGAGCCTTATGAGACTGTCATACATCACACAAGGTCATACCACACAAGGGTAATGTACACGGATTTCTTTTTTTTATTTTGCAACTCTGAAATCACTTTCATATGAACATCATACAATCTGACTTACAGATTACAGACTTATTTTAGAACACATATTTTTTATGTAAACGCAACACAGCTTTTAAACTCACCTCAACCAAACCTACATCAGGCCCTTCTGTCAGATATCTGATAAATTTTTACCAATAGAATGGAGGTTGTTTGTGAAAGGGGCCTAAAACATTTTAATTGATTGACTTTAACAAATGCGGGTCAGTCATTCTTCAACAGGGGCAACTACTTTTCCATCAAGGGCGACTCTTTATTTATGATATTGATACTGTTATCTCTTTCTCTATCTTCGGTTGAATGGCAGCAGACTGATCCTAATCAAGCAATTTATATTTATGGCATTTGGCTGACTCCCTTATCCAAAGTGACTTTCGCTTATCACTTTTATGCAACCGAGCAACTGAGGATCAGTGAGTCTGAACTCCTGGGGTTTGAACTCCCAGCCTCTGGATGGGTAACCCAGAGCCTTATCCACTGAGCCAACACTAAATTATTGGTGTACTGACCATCACCAGCCATATCTGGCATGTTCTCTGTCCAGAGTTTTTTGATTAGATATTGGGGAGTAGTTAGGCAGCCATCGGTTCACCAGAAGAGTTCCGAAATGAGCCGACTGAACGTTTGGTTTTAGCAAAAAAAAGCTGGACCTTCACAGGCTTTGGCCAAAGACAAAACTGTCTGAGATTGCTTAAGTTTTTGGTCGATATTTCAAATTCTGTTTTCGGGTTAAATGTGCCTCGGACACTGAAAACAGAACACAAAATGCATTTGGGGAAAAAAAGAATATATCCTGATCACCTGACTATTTAAAAGAATCTTCAAGAGCTTTGCATGGCCTTAAAGAAGTCCTTTTAAGCAAGACTTTTTTTTCTCTAATGTAATGCTTTTAGATTGATTTATAAGCATGGGTGGGCAAAAATGAAATGAACACAAGACATGTTTGTACATGAGGTATAAGAACCTGACAAGTACTGAAAGCCTGAAGAGAACTTTTCCATAAATATCTGCCTCAGACTGCATTCAGCTCTTCAGTAATGTCGCCTAGAATAGCTCAGAAGAAATAGAACTTGATGGGGGTTCTGTAATAGAGCTGTATTTTATAATGTATTTTCTTTGTGTGTTAAAGAAAAACACAATGTACTTTTAATTCTGGGTAAAGCTAATTGGTGTTACCCAGCTACACTAGCAGTCCAGTGTAAATCATACTGAATCATACTCACAAAAACTCTCCTGTGGTAAAAATGTAACCGTTTAATTTACAGTGTTACCTCTGAGTTTAACACAGAGCTGATACTAAAGACTCCTCCTAGGAAACTTAATGCCTTAACAGCCTAATGTGCATATCTTTGGATTGTGGGAAGAAACTAGAGTACCCAGTGGAAACCCACGCAAGCACAGGGAGAAAATCCAAATTCCACACTGGGCAATGCACATGCTGGGCAAAGGGCTCGAACCCAGTACGTTGCGTGAAGTTTTAGCCACCACGCCACCCAATATCAACAGATTTTCTTTATTAAATAAAAAGAAAATTAAAGAATTGGTTTAATATACTACTGGACTGTATGTGGGGTCCATCATATACTGTGAGTCCTTGTGTATTTGCTACAGTGTTATTGTATAGAAAACACTATCGTTCATAATTGTATTTCTTTGCTCTCTTGGAAAATTAATCAACTCCATCTGACCAATCAGTATTGAGTGCTGTGATGCATAATGCCATGGCTATGTTGGACAGCTACAAATTTTAACTTTTAAATATGGACCCTTACTTCTTTTATTTAATAAACTAACAAATATACATAAAAGTATTAGGACAGTAAAAGTAAGGCAAACAAATGGTAGTTAAAGCTAAAGTGAAATGTATGTGTGTGTGTGTGTGTGTGTGTGTGTGTGTGTGTGTGTGTGTGTTCAATTCACAATTCATTCATTTTCTGAAACGCTTTATCCTAACTGCCGCCCATCTCAGCCGACTTGAGGGCAGAGTACACCGTGGACAGCTCACCAGGCCATCGCAGGGATATATATATATATATATATATATATATATGTTTTAGCTGTTTGTATTTTAGGCCGGCAAAGTGATATAGTGTTTAGCATGTCCAAGCGAGAAGGTCCTGCGTTCGAGTCCCAGGCTTAGTAAGCAAGTATCTGTTTGCAGTTTTTAATGTTTTTTCCGTGCTTGGGTGGGTTTCGTCTGGGTAGTCCAGTTTCCCTTCACAGTCCATAAACAAGCACTTTAGGCTAATTGGCTATTTCAGGTATAAGTGTAAGTGTGAATGTTTGGGTGTGTATTAACCCTGTGATGGTTTGGCAAGCTGTTCAGTGTGTACCCCGCCTTCGCCCAGTGACTGCTCAGATAAGCTTCAGCGTCCTCATGACCCTAGTAGGATTAAGTGGTTCGGCAAATGAATGAGTGGGTTAATGAATTTTAAATCAGTGACCAATGGAGTCTTATGAGTATTTAGTGGAAATGTGTTGCAGATCTTTGATGTAATGAAACAAAAAGATTCTTTCCCACAATTGATCTGAAACATATGGAGAGAGTTTGCATGAAATTATCTAAAGGTGCAATATTGAATATAGCTCATCAGATATTTAAAGTCACTGATGATATAAAATCTACTCAAAAAAACTACTCTGCAGTGATTTGTGATTTACAAAAGGTAGCTTAAAGAAGACAATATACAGCTACATCCCTAGTGCTGAATAATCACTTATGTGTTTGTATAAGTCCAGATGGGAACAAATGAACACTGGAAACTCTTCCTTCTTATATTATTTAGCACATTCACCTTTTTGGACTACTTTGACCTGATTAACAATATTAATAATCATAATAATAATAATAATAAACTTCCAGGGTGTCCAGGGTGCACTCCCTCTCCCAGAGTTGGCTGAGATGGGCGCCAGCCTCCCTGCGACCCTAATTAGGATTAAGCAGTTCAAAAAATAAATGAATGAATCATGAGCTTATTAATTTATATTAACTTGTGACATCTCTTCATTTATTCATTTGGGGCAGCCGTGGCATAGTGGTTAGAGACGCGGGTTTGGGACTGAAAGGTTGCTGGTTTGATTCCCAAACTGGCAGGAAAAATCTGTGGCAGCAAGGAGGAGTGAGCAGCACTTTCCCCTTCCTCCACTTTCACAGCTGAAATTTCCTTGAGTAAAGCATCTAACCCCCCACTGCTCTCCAAGCGCCACATTATGACTGCTCACTGCTCCGAGTGTGTGTGCTCACTTTAGATGGGTTACATGCAGACCCGATATGTGGGATTAATATAGTATATTAAAAAAGAAGAAGAAGAATAAAATTAAAACAATTTAAGTGATCCAGTTCTAGTCTTTTCTTTTGGTCAGTTAGAATGCAGGTTAACTTTCTGATCGTAATAAAGATTTAAGTACTCATTAGCACCATTTACTGCCTGGTTGCGCAAGTCAATTGTAAATGTGCATTTCTTCTCGTAGCGTGTGCTGTAAAGAGGCATACGGTTTTAGATTTGCATTTCCATGCAGTGTAAAAACTGGCGGTGTAATTCTTTCAGATGTGGATGAGTGCTCGACTGGACAGCACCAGTGTAGTGCGTACTCCACCTGCTACAACACACCTGGTTCCTTCAAGTGCAAGTGCAAGGACGGTTTCCGAGGGGGCATGGGTCACGAGTGCAAACGTGAGTATGGAGCAGATGGAAGCATGACACTAATCTGCCATTATATACCTAATTTAATTCATATATCAACAGTTGTATATAAACATTCACATATATCAAATTTACTGTTGTAATTGAATGGAGCCTGGTTTGTGAATGGGGAATTCATACTGGAACAGGGTTGGATGTCCATTAAAAATTAACACAGTTTCTTGTCTAACAAAAGAATTCATTCATTAATTTATTGAATTGCTTTATTCTGCCAGGGTTGTAAAGAGGTCCTAGGCTTAAGTCCTGGCCTCTGGCACAAGTTTGTGTGAAGGGTTTCCTCCAGGTACTCCTGTTTCCTCCCATAGTCCAAAGACATGCACAGTAGGCCAATTGTGTGTGAATGCCTCCCTGCGGTCATATTAGGATTAAGCAGTTTGGCAAATGATGGCATGAGATGGTCACGATGAGGCTGGAAGTTATTTCTGCCAACTCTGGGCGAAGACGGAGTACAGTCTGACCAGCTTGCCAGTCCATCACAGGGCCAACACATGCAACCTGGAACAGCAAGCAAGTCTATCTTTGTATGGTCGGTGGAAACAGGAGTACCCAAGGGAAACCCACACAAGCATGGGGAAAACATGCAATCTCCACATAGAAACATCCTTGCCAATCCCTGGACTCGAACCCAGGACCTTCTTGCTGTGAGGTGGATGTGCTACATCACAGTGTCACCCAAGTCCCTATAATGTGACTGTGGGCCCCACATTTAGGCCCCGCCACGTACTACTACTACTACTACTACTACTACACACACACACACACACACACACACACACACACACACACACACATACACTGACAATATACAAAGGATTTATTACCTCTTTATTATTTAATCAGGCATAAAGTCATGTAAGGACTTAATCCCCTTGAAAGTAAGATGCATTTCTAATAGCACGGGGTACTAAACACACCGAAAATTAAATTTAATGTCCACCTGTCAGTTAGTCGCTTGATAGACAGACAGAGACAAGCTCAGTGTTTAGTATTCGTGGCCTCATCTCCATAAGGAGGTCTTTAAAAACTGTGTTCACTGGTACTACACCCACTTCTCTGTGCAAACCCAGGAAAAGTGAACGAATTATCGCCATAACAGCAGGTTTAACTGTCAGATTCATTTGTTTTTCAATGAGAAATGATTCATCATTAAGCCTCCTTGTGGGAACATTAATATTTTAATAAGAGTCTTCATTTTTTTACACTGTAATGAAGGATGTTAACCATGAACAACATTCCCAAACCCACAAACTACTATCAGAAAACATTTCTTTGTGACGGTATGCGAAGTAGGGGGGCACAGTGATGTAAGTGGTGTAAACATGTCCGCCAAGAAGGTTCTGGGTTTGAGTCCTGGGTTAGAGCGTTTCTGTGTGGAGTTTGCATATTCTCCCTGTGCTTGTGTGGGTTTCCTCCGGGTACCCCGGTTTCCTCCCACAGTCCAAAGACATGCACATGATTTAAGACATACATCCAAATTGCCCGTTGGTAGGAGTGTGTGTGTGTGTGTGTGAATGGTGTGTGTGTGTTGGCCCTGCGATGGTCTGGTGATCTGTTAAGGGTGTACCCCGCCTTTGCCCAGTGTTGGCTGAGACCCTAGTAGAATTAAGGGTACACCGGCAGTCAATCGCTGAGCCAACAAAGACACAACCATTTACCAGTTTGGACCAGCCAATTAGCTTAATGTGCGTGTCTTCGGACTGTGGAACGAAACTGTAATACCCTGAGGAAATCCAATGCAAGCACGGGGAGAACATGCAAACTCCATACAGAAACGCCCTTGCCGGGCCTGGGACTCGGACCCAGGACCTTTTTGCTGTGAGGTGGACGTGCTGGCACATAAAAGTGTTAATAAATATGTATTTAAAGCACTTATACTGTGTCTAGTGCAGAAGTTTGTATTCTAATCTAACCACTAATCTCCATGTTACATACAAAACACTAGAAATAAAGCATGTTACAAATGAAAAGGAAATAATCTGCAAAAAACTCCAATACATACACAAATGTATTTATAATAATTTTAATAATATGCCTTATGATATTTTGTTTTGATGAACACATTTAGCCATCCCCAAAGTGATCATCGAGCCTCCCCGACCTGGAAAGACCCCATCAGGGAACAACAACAGAATTCCAGATACTGACCAGAAGAGGACCAGTACCACTACTCGACCCCCAGTAACGGCCAAGAGGATCTCCCCAACCACAACTTCACCCCCCAAGACACCTTCACCCCCAAAGAAAATCATCCCAACATCTAAAAAGCCAACCATCCCAACCCGTAAACCCCATACACCTCCTACCAGACCTCCTGCTATAGTTACCCATAAGCCCTCTATCACGTCTTACCATCCCACCACTACCAAAGCCCCAGTTCTCACACCTAGGGTGCCGGTTGTACCCCCTCGCAGGACTCCAGCCCCTCCAATTACTCCATTGGACAACAACATCCACAAAGAAAACAATGAAAAACAGAGAGGAGACGTCCACAGTAAGTGAAGACTGCCAAAATACTTTTTCTTATGATCATTTTTATCTCTTTAGCATCTTTTCCAGATTTCTCAAGTATCCTTCCCGGGTTCATTATTAGCATATTAGCATTCTACAAAAAACCTTAGTGTTAATTGACTTCTGAGCCCCCAGTTAAACAACCGATGAGCATTTAAGGGTTTTGGATGCAGCCTGGGGCGGCACACCAGAATAGAGGTTTGCATGTTTGCCTCACAGCAAGAACGTCTTGGGTTCAAGTCCCAGGCTCGGGCGTTTCTGTGTGGAGTTTGCATGTTCTCCCCTTGCTTGCATGGCTTTCCTCCAGGTACTTCGGTTTCTTCCCACAGTCAAAGACATGCACATTAGGCTAATTGGCTGTTCTAAATAGCCCCTAGATGAGTGTGAATGTGAATGGTTATGTGTGTGTTGCTCTGCAATGGTCGGGCAAGCTGTTCAGGGTGTACCCTGCCTTTGCCCAGTGTCACCTGAGATCCCTGTGACTTTAATTGGATTCAACGGTTTGGCAAATTAATGATTGAGTGAGAGTCGATGCAGCCTGTATTGTTCCCTTAAAATGTACTGCACACTTTGTTCTCTGTGTGGTGCCCTAAAAGGTTTATTGGATTGGCCCCAATATATGTAAAATTTATTTGGAAAACTGCTGGAAACTGTTAAACAAACAGTTCCAAAAAACCTTTGGTAAAGTTTGTTCAGAATGTAACAATATGTCCAAAACCACAGCGTGCTCACTGTGTAGCCCTATAAAGGGTTTGTCCAAAGACCTACTTCAGTTCTGTTAACTGTTTAAACGTTTAAGGAACCCTTTTAGCATAGCACCGTATTTAAGAAACAATGGAGTTGATTTTTCATGGCTGTATGGTGTCCTTCCCGTGTCTGTATGCATCCCGACACTGACTGGCTGTTTTGCTTTGCTGAGTTGCATGATGACGTTTGTCAAGGATGTTGAAATCAGGTTATTCATAACCTAATAAATAAGGGCTTATATTCAAACAACAACAATACTCTAGGACTCAAACCCAGAACCTTCCTGCTGTGAGGTGGCTGTGATAACCACTACGCCACCGTGCTGCCCCAAACAACCACAATCATTATCCATTCATTAACCCATTCAATCATTTGCTGCACTGTTAATCCTACTAGGATTGCGGGGAGGCTGGAGAATATCTCAGCTGACTCTGGGCGAAGGTGGGGTACAACTCACCAGTCCATTGCTGGTCCAGTACACTCACAACCATTCACACTCTCACCTAGGAACAATCTGGAACAACCAGTTAGCCTAACGTGTATGTCTTTAGACTGCGGGAGGAAACTGGAGTACCTGGAAGAAACTCATGCAAGGACAAGGAAAACATGCAGACTCCACACTGAAACACCCTCGCTGAGCCCGGAACTTGATTCTAGGACCTTCTTGCTGTGTGCTAAACACCACACCATCGCTTCGCCCTGTTAACTTCTATATTTCCCACTAAAATACCTTAAAGAGCAGCCTGCCATTTTATTCATCGTTTAAATTCAAAAATAATAATCCAAAGATATCTCAAAATGATGATGATAATGTCTGTTCATTTGGTGCTTATTTCTCGCAGAATGAGCTGGTGTTTTGTATCAGTGGGGTTCACCAGCAGGGGAAACATCAGTTTTGCTTTGGGAGGGAAAATAACATCTGAAATCCTCGGCATCCAGATGGCAAATCGTAATGAGAACAGAAAAACAGCGACGACTATTACATTACTGGTCAGCATTGCCAAAGCACATCAGTCAATTACCTCATGCTGAAACCAAACCCTACCCACCAGCTGTAAAAATCTTGCGGCTGGGATGTTAGGCAGCGTGAGAAGAAGCTCATTAGAACTACATTTCTGAAATTGATTCGAAGCAACAATGATTGAATGAAGCAGTTATGGCAGTGTTGCTAGTGGCAGCTCTTAAACCTGTAGTGCTTTGTAATGACTTTGTCCTCTGTGAGTTTATTTCATTAATTTATTCATCGGCACTGGAATGAGGGCACGACTGGGGAGTGCGGTTTTCAACTACGAGATAGGAAGGTAATTGAAATCAATGTGGTAATCAGAAACTAAAGCTCAGACGCGTGGCCTTATCTCCTTGTTGTTATCGTTTTTTGTAATTGGCACATACACAGAGTAGGGAAATGTCATCAACCTAGCATCGGGTCCTCGTCAGTCTTTTGGGAGAGAAGACCGAGGGCGACATGTTTAGTTTTTAGCGCGCATTCGTCTCTCTAAGCACCGTTCTGTTTAGCTTTCCAAATATTTGCAAAGAACCAATATAGTTGAATAGAGACAAAGATCAGGAGAGGTGGTGAGTTAAAGGGCAACAAAAGGGCAGTGTGTAAACTGGGGAAGAGCCTGAGGCATGGCGTGGAGTGTATCATACAGTGTAATATACGCTTTTTTTTTTGAGTCATAAGGCCACTACTGTATGTTTTTATTAAGAAATAGGCCACACTGTTATCTAGAAGAATTATTTATTTTCTTATGAGATAATAATCTGATGCGAAATGGAGTTACCTTTCTTTACTCTTTCTTTTTCTTATAAAAGTGTGTGTTAAAGTATTCTATTACTTCTCTACCACAGCAGTCTGCCATGATTTTAAAAATGTCACAAAATGTAAACCCAAAGGTTAAAAAAAAAGAAAGTTATGCAATATAGCTTTCGAGTTTTTAAAGGTAAAAAGAAGCACTTTATTCAGACTTTAAATGAGTTTCTAAACATGCTTTCAAGATGCGATATGCTAAAACTCTGACAGACTTTAAACAGATGCAGTTATAAAGCATGCTTACAAAATGTAAAAATGATTTACAAAAATCCTGTATTACTTTGCTTTTTGTTTCTTTTTCTCTCTGTAGTATATACTGAAAGTAAAATATTTTAAGAAGGTGCTGTCATGTGGGGCGCTTGGTCCATACCTGTTATTGTCACGATTTAAAAACCATGATGAAAATCTGATTTTAGTATTTTTTTATTTTATATTTTTGCTTATGTTCCCATGGTGTATATAATAAAACAATTATTTGCCACAGCCTTGGAAGCTGTCTGCGAAATAAATAGTCCACCCAGTGACATCCACCATTCGATCATTCGAAGTTACACTTGGTCTTTTTGCTTTGAAAAAAAATATTTCATGAATCATCGTTTCAATATGTAATTTATTTAAGAAGTTGTATATAGGGAGAATGGCTAAGATGATGAAATAAAAGCTGTCTAAAGGCTTCCTGACTGTAACAATGATACTGTAACTTGTCAAATTTGACTCAAGAACTGAGTCATAGGGTGGCACAGTATAGTGTGTGTGTGTGTGTATCTTCACGCACACACACGCGCCCCGTGACCTGTGGGAGGGATTCAGTAATTTACAACATTATAAAAGGTTCACTTGCGGCTCGTTCCTGCTGTTCGCGGAGATGGAGAGAAATCCACTCTTCATACATTCCTCCATTGCTTCTCTCTCCCCTCCATTGCTCTATTGTATAACTAACTAATTAAAACAAATAACTATAACTCCCTCCCCTGTCGCTCTGCCTGTCTGTCCCTTATCACTCAGTAGTGTTGTTTTTTGGTATTTTTTTCCATCTTTACTTTCTTTTTTTCTCTCTCTCTCTCTCTCTCACCCACACCATGTATTATTTTGTAAAGGCTTTATTTTGAAGTTTTCTTATGTAGTCTTCTGGTGTTTATTTTTGTTGAGGTTATTTGTTTAGTTTTCTTCATTTGTTGTGGTGTTTTTCTTTTCCACCCAATGCTTTCTTTTTTGAAGCCAGTTTCTCCCTCTTGATTTCTCAGGGCTTTGTTGTGTCTCCTTCCTTCTTTCCAGCATTTCTTGTAGACATTTTTTTAAATGTAATTTTTGTATCACAGGGAGAAATTTAGTTCTTCTGGTTTTTCAGTGTTCTGGTTGCTTGATCACTTTTGAGTAATCAGTGACCAGTAAGATGTAACTACTAAATGGATTAATCAGATGCACCTTATAGGTGTGTGTGTGTGTGTGTGTGTGTGTGTGTGTGTGTGTGTGTGTTAGATGTAGAGCTCCAGTCTGAGCAGTACATTGCACTAATAATGTTTTTTTTGTGACTTTCCTCACAGTTGTTTATCACCATGGGAACAGCGCTACGGGCGGCCATTACACTACGGACGTCTTCCACATCGGGCTGAATGGCTGGCTGCGCATCGATGACCAGGTGGTGAAAGTAATCAATCAGTACCATGTTGTGAAGCAAACTGCAGAGCGCACCGCCTACCTGCTTTACTACCGCCGTGTCGACCTGCTGTAGAAACACCCCCAGACACCTCCCTCCCCTCCCACACACACACACATGCTTTCTAACACAACATACACACCCATTCACACCTCAAAAGGAACACTGCCTAACTACTTCTCATGTGAGTTTTCCTCCTCCTCTCGTCATCCCTCACTTTCACACAGTCGGCGTTTTTATCATCGTTTCGGAGGAAGAGGGAAAAATTAAAACTGCTATCTTAAGACTTCCACAAGGTGGCACTCCCTCCTGCGCAGTGCATATGGAGATGTTTCAAGATGGACTTTATGGCATGTGTGGAGATGGACATGCCAGACGGAGATACTTTAACCCCGCCCCCATAGCCTGGTTCCAGACTGAAACTGATGGACTGCGTTTGGTTGCTTTGTTAGTTTTCTTTGTTTAGCCTACCTTTTTAATGGCGTAGTGTGCGAGAGAACAATTTCAGTGTTTCAGATTTTATCAAAGGGATTCCGCGGGCTTTCTGCTGGATCAAACCGTCAACTTTTTTGATGCCCTGCACCAGCAACCTTTGATTCCCAAAAGAAAAAAACTGTCAATCTCAGAACATGAGTTTCCTTCTGAATCCTGACGATGCAAGACTCTACCGCTGCGCATCCTCTTTTCTCCTCCCTCTCACCTGTCTGTTCTTTATAGTCTCTCTCTCTCTCTCTCTCTCTCTCTCTCGCTCTCGCTCTCACTCTCTCTCACCTAGCTGAGAGGGAAAAACACTGGAGTTATCGGATTAAGAGGAGACATTTGTGCGGGAGCGTGAGGGAGCTGCAACGGGAGACATGAAATTAAAATTTAAATAAAATTTATTGCTTCTTGGTTTTTGCGAGAGCCCTGTGGGTGGTGTGGTTTCTGGGTGCAGAAATAGACTTATTTAAATTTTAATGCGCTTTAGGACATGAACAATGATTTACAACAAAACAAAAAAAGCTTGTGCGCGTAAATCCTTTGAAATTTGATCTAAAAAAGTGAAAACACATCAAATACATGAGTACATTTTCAGTGCGAGTTCAGACACTTTTTTGGGGGGGGGAGGGGTGTACATGAGAGATGAAGCAGCAGTGAGTGATGTTTTTACCATCAGTCCATATTTCAGGTTTTTTTTTTTTTTTTTCCCTTTCTTTTCTTTTTTGGAAAATGTACAATTTAAGGGGTGTGTCCAGGGGCATGTCTTACTCAGGCTCAGCCAATCCTGGGATGTGTGTTGAGGAGGAAGCTGCCGTGACTCCACATCCCTACAGCCTCTGCCTGGTGGTACTGTCTGTTTTGGGAGGCGATTTTTGCTATTTGGGTCGCTTAATCTTTTCCGTGAACATCCGGGAATCCTGCATGGCTTCACAAGCTAATAAACCCGTAATGAGTGTGCGCACACAAACACAATCATGTTTGATTTTGTTTCACTGACCATTCATCAAGTTATATCCTGATTGTATTGATTTTCTTTCTTTTCTTTTTTTTAATATTCTCCTTTATCCCTGACTCTGAACCTTTCTTTGCTTTTTTGTTTTGTTTTTATTAGATTTTTCTTCGAAGTTTATTTGAATTGAAAAGTAAATTTGACCCAGCGTAAAGCACAATAACAAATAAAGCTGTACAAGTTCTACGGTGGATCTTATTACTTTCTGTTATACATATATAAATATATGTAAATCCCCTGATGAGTGGGCAACCACGAAACAGGCTTGTCGGGATAAAATTGTAGTGCTGTTACTTTTTTCCATATTATATATATATATATATATATATATATATATATATATATATATATATATATATATATATATATATATA
This sequence comes from Neosilurus hyrtlii, assembly GCA_028564935.1. Classification (NCBI taxonomy): domain Eukaryota; kingdom Metazoa; phylum Chordata; class Actinopteri; order Siluriformes; family Plotosidae; genus Neosilurus; species Neosilurus hyrtlii. The sequence goes on from JAOUQZ010000039.1 coordinate 25,149,065, forward strand.
TA
>JAOUQZ010000039.1:25149166-25168912 GCA_028564935.1 Neosilurus hyrtlii
ACACACACACACACACACACACACATATATATATATATATATATATATATATATATATATATATATATATATAATTTATTTATTCAATTTGTATGTATGCCCATTTTGTATATATGCCTAGTAAATGCTTGTGGTTCCTTACATATAAGGTTAAAACTCCTTTTATAGTCTAAAGCAGCGTTTAGAATTTGCCTGGGAAGTGAGCCCAGGTTGCTATCAACTCTTTTTTACATGCTGTTAGAAGTGAGGTCAGAGGTACACAAATTGTCTAACGATTTCAGTCTGTATCCTGGCACTCAGTGCTAAAACAGGATCAGTAGTCTGGCATGGACAGAGCTTTCATTGGCCCTTAAAATGTCACAAATATCCATTTCTGCAACCAACTGATTGATGCTAGCCTGATGTGTGTTGAGAGCTCAGGCAACTGCATCAGTACTGAGGTCAGAGGTGTGTTTTGTGTTATTTTTTGGAATCAAGCTGCATTTTTTAACCACTTTGTAATGCTGTATTTGGTATTTTAGAGGCTGGATCTCTGAGCTGCTCCTTTGATCAAGGTCTTTGTGGCTGGATCCAGCACAAAGAGGGAGATGTGCACTGGGAGACAGTACCAGACCCTTCAGGTAACTGCTTTACTATGAGTAAATCAGCATTTTACATAATCAAGAAATGTACTGTTTAACATATGGAAATTGTTAAATGGCGCAATCTGATTGGTTTGTTATCTCAGAATCATAGACGTTACTTAACCCAGAAACATGGGATAATGCTTGACTCAATTAGACATCAAAAATTAAACCATAATTAATCTTATTTTAGTTTGCTTTACTTATGCAACCATGTTGTATATACTAACTTTTCACTTCAGATATCGCTGGACAGTCCTGTCAATTAGCCTAATGTGCATGTCTTTGGACTGTGGGAGGAAACCTGACTCCCTGGAGAAAACCTATGCAAGCACAGGGAGAACATGCAGACTCCACACAGAAACACCCAAGCCCAGGACTTTGATACTGTGAGGCGGATCACTACGCCACCATCCACCGTGCTTTCCTTTAAATACTTTACTTCCATATTTTGTTCTATATTTTTGTGGAATTTGTACAGAATTAATTGGAAACGGCGTTAGTCAGGGAATAACATGTGCTACTTCCAGCTGATTCAACCCATCTACGACACGCTTTTTTTTTTAACATCGGTAAATTAACTGATGCAACCGCATTAAGTATTTTTGTACCTCCATAACAAGTGTCACTGTTTATGGCATCCAATGTGTAATGACACTGATCCAAGCCTGTGAAATGAAGTGATGTATTTTCTTGTCAGCGTAAATGTGGGACTTTAATCTCAGAAATTTTGCTCAGAATATATTTTATTTAAGAAAAAAAGCATTTTGTGGATGATATTTTACTATCATTACTCTACTCCCCCAACTTATTTTGTAAGAATATTTTTATCATTAGAAATTATGATTTATAAAAAAACTAGAGGCTTATAGATGATCTTTGATTCTTTGAGCCGGAAATCATTAACAATGACAGAATAAAGCACTTGGAGGGATGCTGATGTAAGAAAATAAATCAAGGACAAGGTGGTTTTACTACAATAGACTATGATTAACAACTTAATAACTATTTAATAACAAAATGTGCCTTCAACACCATATGTTATTTTTTTTTCTTTTATATAATGGCAATTTAACAGTGCAGAAATGTTTTTATTACAGAATATGATAGTACAGGGATACATTTAGTCTCTCTCATTCACTCATTTGTTCAAATACTTAATCCTATTAGGGTCACATGTAGGCTGGAGCCTATCTCAGCCAACTCTGGGAGAAGGCAGGGTACACACTGAACAGCTCACCAGACCATCGCACAGCTATACACACACACACAAAACCATTCACACTCACATCCACACCTGGGGCCAATTTGGAACACCCAGTAAGCTTTATATGCATGTCTTTGGCCTGTGGTGGGAAACCAGAGTACCCGGAGAAAACCCATGCAACCATTGGAAGAAGATGTAAACTCCATGCAGAAACGCCCAAGGCCGGGACTCGAATCCAGGATTTTTTTTTGCTGTGAGGCGTACATGCTAACCACTTTAATAAGAATATTAGTCGGTGAAAATTGTTTTTGCTGAAAAAAAATCTAGTTGTGTAGATACAAATAAACATCTACTGATCAGTCGCTCTTCATCCAGTGTATTAAATTTAAAATAATTACCGCACAGGGACATGTTTTGCCTCAGGCTTGTGTTGTAAATACATGCTGTGCGGTTGATTCTTTTGTAGGTGGACAGTATCTGACTATCTCAGAGGCATCTGGTAAAAGAAATGGCCGCGGCGCTCAGCTCATTCTTCCCCTAGCGTCTCCGTGGAGCGAGGGTAACCTGTGTCTGGCTTTCCGCCACAAGCTGGCGGGTCATCACGTGGGCATGCTGCAGGTGTTTGTGCAGAAAGGCCGACAGCACAGTCCAGCTGTTTGGGGGCGCACAGGAGGTAGTGGCTGGAGGACGACACAGATCACACTGTGGGGCAATGGCCTGGAGAGTGTGAGTATAAGCTTAAAACTACTCTTGGGCTCAGTGCTTGCTAAGATTAAATAAGTATTGCAGCTAAACAGATAGTGCTAACTCATATATTATAAATGTAACTGCTTTAGTAGCACCTTAAAGGATTCGTGGGGATGGTGGTGTACTGGTTAGGGTGCTGGTCTCATGATCGGGAGCTCGTGGGTTCAAATCCTAATTAGATCCCTACTGAGCTAAGACCATAGGGCAAGGTCTTAACCACAAGTGAGCCTCTGTTCATCCAGCAGTATAAATGGGTAGAAGTAATAATACTGGGAAGGTCTAGCATCCCATCCAGAATGCGTTCAACTCCTAGTTGCTTCATGGTATAGAAATCGGAGATGAGGTGATGAGCCAGTACGCTCGGGTGTAAAAGCCCAACGGACTTTTAATGGGGTAGAGATGGTTGTAGGATTTCTGGTTTGGACAGCCCATGGATTGCACTTGCTTTTAACTGTTTGTTTATTATATATTTGATAGCGTCACCTGGATAATATAGACTCAAAGTTTCAACTTCACTAATAATAAAATAAACATTATGCTGATATTGATACAGTATACAGCAGTAGAACAGTAATGATTTATAATCTCATCCAGATAATGATGGATCTGTTGGGTCCTTTTCCTGTCATGGTTATTCAAGGTTAATCCCAGGGAGCTTTTTCTCACCCAGTCACCTCTGGTTTGCTCATTAAGGATAAATCTAAATCAATATCTAGACTCAGATATTCATTAAAAAGCTGCTTATCCTGTGCTAACTGCATTATTTAAATATAACTGAATTGGACTGATTTTGTGCCCTTCGGTTGTGTAGTGGTTAGCACGTCCGCCTCACACTCACACTAGGGGCCAAATTTGAAACAGTCATTTAGCCTAATGTGCATGCCTTTGGACTGTGGGAGGAAACCTGACACCCTGGAGAAAACCTGTGCAAGCGCAGGGAGAACATACAATCTCCACACAGAAACGCCCAAGCCCAGGACTTTGATGCAGGGAGGCGGACATGCTAATCACTCGGCCACCGTCCACCGTGCTGCCCATCAAATACTTATAGTTCCATATTTTGTTCCATATTTTTGTGGAATTTTTTTATTTTTGGTCAGGGAATAGCATGTGTTACTTTCGGCTGACTCATCCCGGCTACGATACGCTTTTGTCAGATTTAAAAATATTTTGAATAAAATGATTTGGCTTTTGTGTGATATTGAGAATTATTAAGCCATTGGTCTTGGCAAATAACACCCGCTGGTTTGGAATAATTCTCCATATCCTTTGCCTTTTCAGTTATTGCTTATTATAATATTTATAATTTATTATTATTATTATTATTATAATGGAGGGGGTCACTGAAACCCAAACAAATGCTTGGGAACTAAACTGTTTGCTCTGTTTAGGCTCAGAGAAATTGAAATTCATGTGTATATGAGCATGTTGGATCGATGCTGTTGCATCTAAGTGACCTGTGTGTGTTCGTGTGTGTGTGTAGGTGATTGTGAAGGGTGAAAGGCGGAGAGGCCATGCTGGCGAAATGGTGCTGGATGACATCAGTCTGAGGAGAGGTGTCTGTCAGGAAGAACACAACTTGAGGAGACTCTAACAAACACAAAAAAGGAAACCTTCTCATCTGACGATTAAGAAAGAAATGAGGGAATTCCCTCAGGATTATTAGTGTGTCTCCTACAGCAGACAAATGCCCAATGCCTCTGGTAGCTGGATCAAATTGTGTATGGACTCCAGAAATTCAATCATACAATAGATTCGAATGAGGAATATGTGCCAATTTCTTTTGTAAATGTCTGTATGATTCCCAGTGAGACTATAGGAAAATAGATCCAGCTGTTACATGGCCACGTTCGCTCTTGAGACTGCCTTTTTAAAGTCTTTTTAAACTAGCCAACGAGAGTATTGTGTGCTTAAAATCTACCCGAGAGACAACATATTTCTGTTGTATTATTGTAAATGTATCCGTGTGTACATATATATAAATATATATAAATATAATATAGAGATATTTGAACAAAAGATGCTTTGCTAGTGCAGAATTACAATTTGTGAATTCTTCAACATGTGTAAGTAAGTGATGCAGGGCGATGTTTACACGACCCCGACTTCAAGTGTTCTCTTGGCATTATGTAAACTGTAAAACTACTACCAGCCAGTGAAATTCTTTTGCGTTACATTTTAAGTGGCTGTATCAGCCATCCTGTATTGACATATGATACGTTATGCGTGTATACCCTTTAAATCTTACAGTAGCACATGCTGATCTTTTTTTGACCTGAACCCCCCACTGTCCTCACTCTTGTTTTTGACGAATGATGTCAGTATTTAAAGATTTATGCCAATAAAAGTTGTGAATGTACACTTTATACATCTGTTGTGTATATACTGCTTTGCTTAAATTGCTTTAAATGTGAATTAAAGTGCCCTTTTCTAATTATGAGGTAACCAGCATAATCTCCATAGAAACTGTGATTGCATCCAAATACTCAGTATGTACTAAAGTCGGTTAGGTACTTTAATTAGAGTATGTTACGAGAAAGTAAACATCCAGCTCGGATGTACTCTGTTGCCACCTTACCTGCCCTTTGATCCAGATGTTTACAGCATTAGCATTAGCTTAGCATGCCTCAGAAGAAGAAATAAATCTATGTATGCACAGCAAAGCTACTTTAACCTAAACTAAACTAATTAAACAAAGGAAAGCTTATGGGGTGTTACGATGGCATCAGGGTTAGCTCATTCGCCTCCCAGCAAGAAGGTCCTGGGTTCGAGTCCTTACATGGGTTTCCTTCAGGTACTCTGGTTTCCTTCTATAGTCCAAAGACGTGTACATTAGGCTAATTGGCTGTTAGGAATTGACCCCAGGTGTGAATGTGTGCATGAATGGTTGTGTTTGTATGTTGGCCCTGCGTTGTTCAGTTCAGGGTGTACACCAGCTTCGCTCATTGTAGGCCACGCAACCCTAATAGGATTAAGCAATTCAGCAAAATAAGTGAGTGAGTGAATGAATGAAAAAAAACTATAACAATGACAAAGCTGTAATATACTGTACTGCAAGGATAGCTGTATAATTTCCATAACCTACATTTAACACCAACACTTAAAGCCGAAACTGACTTCCTGCTTCACCAAATGGGCTGTCAAGTTGGGAAATACAATATACTATATTCTTTAGTTTGTTTAGTTATATTATTTAATATCTAGTAGTATTATTTAGTAGAATATTATTTAAGATTGGCCCTGCGATGGCCTGGCGAGCTGTCCAGGGTGTACCCCACCATTGCCCAGAGTCGGCTGAGATGGGCGCCAGCCTCCCCGCAATCCTAATTAGGATTAAGAATTCAGAAAATGAATGAATGAATGTATTATTTAATATGATTCAGCACTCAAATATTAAATGAATGGAGTGTTCACGACCTGTGGATTCAAGCTGACCTCAGTGAAGTATCTTAAGGCAGGTGCAGTGATTAGGAGAGCATCCGTAATTAATTAAATCATACTAATGTGGATAAATGGTAACCTATACGACCAATATTTGTGGACATCTGACATGTGGTTGATACTGTTTAGTCCCCGTTTTCTATTAAAATATGCTTCATTCTTCCTGGAAGGCTTGAATCTGGCAATTTTTCTTCATTCAGATCCACGAGCATTAAAAAGTCAGGCACTGATTTTTGGTGAGGAGTCCTGTGGTGCATTTAGTGTTCTTCTGCACCAGTCTTGGCAAATCATGTATTTATGTAGACTGCTGTGTGCACAGGAACAATGTCATGCTGGAACATGTTTGGGTCTCTTAGTTTGACTGAAGGGAAATTGTAATGCCACAGCATGCTAAGGAATTAGACAAATTTAACATTTGTGGTGTAACAGTTGTAACTTTTGGCCATCTCATGTACAGTAGTTTCTGTCTAGTTTCATAATTAACATCTGTGAGAGTCAGTATGAATTTTCTGCAATTGAAACCATGTTGTTTGAATACATGCTAAAATAAAGCCCTGGGAACGGCATCGCCCTGAATCTGACTTTAATTTAAATTGGGCCTGCTTTCACCTTTCACCTTAAAAAATTATACTCAAACTAATAGTGTTATTAGTAGTAATAATAAATATATTTTTATTATACTATAAATAATAGTATTATTTAGGACTTTCAGTTGTGTTATAATCAACCAGACCACATGCTGGACTGTAATGAAGTTTTTCTTATATGGTTTGTGTTTTTACGGTTTCATCCAAATGAGGATGGGTTTCCCTTTTGATCCTGGTTCCTCTCAAGGCTTTTTTCTCGTGTCAACTGAGGGAGTTTTTCCTTGCCACTGTAGCCGGTTAGGGGTTCAAGTCCCAGTATCAACAGTCTATCACTGTTAGACATCTCAGCAAGAAAAACGTTTTGCTGCATAAATAATCTAATATAATAAAAATCACTAAGCATCTAATACATATTTAGGTTAAATTTGAATTCCTCACAAATCAATGACAGATTTTTTTTGGCAGAAAAGAAATATGCTTAACTGCCATCTCAGAGCTTAAAAAACTGATCAAAGAATCCTTAAATCTGCACCATGTATTTCTGGAAGACAAAAAAAAACTTCTGATGCTTCTACTGATTTTTACTAATTATAAAATCAATGATCATTTTTGAACAGATAAGAAACACAACTTACAAAGATCTTATGAAGAGATCTGCTTTCAGGCAGTGCCTAGATCTGTATAATCCACTTATTAACCGAGCATGAGGTCAGTACAAAGAAAGAACTGAAGGCGAGGTCTGTGACCAAGGGTTGAGATTTCTTTGTACAGATCGAGCAAATGAGATTAATATTATAGGTTTATTATATGGCATTTTAAAATGGCAGTTTTTTTAATTTACTTCGAGCACTGTTGCTTTTTTCATTCTGGCTTCAAACTGCCTGCTTCTGAACATGGTGTCTACATCCATGTCTATAGGAGCTTTGATAGTTTTTGGCTTATTTCCCTTCCCATGATGAACAGGAGTGGTCCATGGGACCTTGCAGGCTCTTTATCCCAGGATACTGACACTGAATGCTTGTCAGGAAGCTGCTAAAGATAATAGCACACCGCGCAGCTAGCTAATGGCTAACTTATGGGTTGGATACACACTGGTCCATATGCAATTTATTTCCTATGTGTCGATCAATCAGACATTCTGCACATTCTGTCATTGCCATATAATAAATATTTATATTTCAATTAAAGCTGCAATTAGGAAACAATTAAAATGCAATTAGAAAAATGCCAGGCTAACCAGTATGTTTGATAACCATTTTCATTACTATTACTGCTTTAACTTATAGTTTAACACTGTTAGTGTGTCAGTGGATGCACTGGGACACATCATCAGTGATGTATCCTGAGATCATTGGGCGTTTCAGCTCTCACAACAGCAAACACCCTCCCTCAGGCGACCCAGCCGGGGCTGATCAGACCCCAACTTGTGTTGCGGTCCTCCCAGGGGACTGTTAACTCCAATAAAAGGACTTGTTACACTTTGATACATTATAGTAACTGTAGCTATGCCAATTAAAAAAATAACTGTTTTATAGAACGTTGTATTCCTTCAGCTAGGATGCCTCAAGTGCACTGAGAACAAAAGCCATCCCCCATATGAACAGTTGTCGGACAATCAACACGTTATTAGCCACCTGACAAAAGGTCACTGTGCCAAGGACAAAGGTTGCATATTCGAGTTAGCTACCCCAAACACAGATTTAGCTCATAAGGAGTGCCTATGCAAAATTTCAGAAAGCTGACATGTGAACAAGCCGAGCAGTGGGCTGGACAAGGTCAAAAGTCACATATGCAAATTACCTCACACACAAGTTTAGGTCATAGGGAGTGTCAACGAAAAAAAGTTCAGAAAGCTGGCTTAAGCATTAGTCGACCAATGGCAGGGATAAAGTTATAGTCGCACCGCCACCAAGTTTTAAGGTCATGTGCCAAGGTCAAAGGTCACATATGCAAATTCGGTACCCCACGCACATGTTTAGGTCATAAGGAGTGCCTATGCAAAATTTTTGAAAGCTAGCCTGTGCTTGAGCCAAGCAATGGCCGGGACAAAGTTGTTGTCATGCCAGCCACCCGCCCGACCACCCACCCATAACTGGCTGGGGGGCAAAAATGTGTGGTGCCCCAATATGTGCCCCAATGTGTGGCAGCCCACGGCTTCAAATGTGCATTTATAATTTCACTTGTGTGATTAATGCAGTATAACAAAATAAAAAAACACACTCATCACATGTTACTGTAGCTCTATAGCATGGCATGTTCATAAAGTGTAATCTACCAGTACTGTAAATATTTTCCCAGAATACCAAGCTCGATGCTTTATCGAATTGGAAAAGACATGTGAAGTATTACACTGCTATGAACCCAGTATATTATTGTAGAAATTATACCAATTCTTCATAGTGTATTGTCCACATGATTAAGATTTAGGTGGTCATATGGAAGTTTCAAATAAATGTACCTTGCTTCAATTTCACCCTTGAGGGCTTTCAGATCCTTCCTTAACACCTCTATCTTTTCAGTGCATACAGCTTCAGTGAAGCATTCCTCTGTGTAATGCCCATAAGAAGACTGTGGAAACATAAAAACATAAAAACAGGCTTTTAAAACAAGCTTTTAAAAAGACCACAACAGTATTCATTGAAATTGCGTTTTAATTGAAAGCGTTATTTAAAGGCGAAGCAATTACTGAGAGCATGGTTTGGATCAAGTTTCGTCTCAAGCATAACACATTTACAGACCAGCAAGCTATACAGTTAGTCTTAATATGTAGGAACCTCAGGTACGGGTAAGTAAGGCCTCACTCAGTAATGGACCATATATGACCAGGTAATGACGAGGACAATGAGTGCAAGAAAATAACAACTTTACCACATCAAGACTGTAAAGCTGAGCCACACTCGATCCAAAATTCAACTGCTACTCAAGCTTTAATTGACAACATCATCATCACCCTCATCATCATCATCATCTGCCCAGCCACTTAATACTGCCTCCCTGTAATTAGGGTTGTGGGGGAGCTCTCCAGACCACCTTGCCAGCTGAACAGCTCGCCAGACCGCACACAACCATTCACATTCACACTCACACCTAGGGGCAAATTGGAACAACCAAATGTCTTTTTTACTCTGGGAGGAAACCAGAGTACCTGTAGGAAACCCACACGAGCACGGAGGGAACATGCAAACTCCACACAGAAACGCCCTTGCCGGGCCTGGGACTCGAACCCAGGCCTTCTTGCTGTGAGGTAACATGCAAACCATGATAACACCTCAATGCCCATAACGCATGTAACGATTGACTCATAATGCACTTGTTATGTCTGAGGCTGATCCTTATAGACAAATTATGAAATACAGTTTCAACATATCATATAAAATCGAAAAATATGATTCGCACACCTCTGGGAAGTGTCTAGTGTTAATGATTAAGGCATGTCGGTAAGTCTGTACCGGCATAATTACCACAAAGCAGTACTGATGTAATTTCACTCCTATTGTGTTTTGCAAACACTGACAAGAACTCATTTTAAGGAAATTAAATGTCTGCTTCAGGCAAAATTATATTGTATAAAGTGCTAATGCCCAGCTGGAGCAACTGAACCTGCAAAAATGAAAATCATGATGACTCTCACAGAGTAATTATTAAAATTATCTTTAAAAAAAAACTCATCTCATCTAGCACCTTTATTTTCAGCTGTAGTCAATCTCTCTTTATGAATTTTCAAAATCTAAAACACATACAAATATTTTTGTGATTGCTGTAGTACTTTCTCTAAAAAGTTAGAATGACGATCGACCCTTTACACTGAAAAAAGCCATGTAAAAAAAAAAACATTTAACGTTCAGTTTTATCTCTTTGAAACAACTGAGCAGTTGAGGGCTAAGAGCCTTGTTCAAGCACCCAACAGTGGCAGCTTGCATGTAATGGGACTTGAGCCCCCAACCTTCTGATTAGTCTTTCTAACCACTGAGCCATTCCTGTCCTCATTGTTCCCAACAGTGGACAGAACCCCATCATTCGGCAACCTGAACACAGTAATATTCTGAAGTGGGTGGCAAAATACATAATGATACATAAAATATCAGATTCTCAATGAGCCATGGAAAGCCTCCATAGAACCATTAGTGTGGCAGAGAATCTAATCTAATCATTTAAAGAAGCAGTGAGGAACCCCTTTTGTAAGACTGTAGAGGGCTTATCGTCACTCACCCATTTGCCAAACCGCTTAATCGTACTCGGGTTGCACGGAGGCTGGTGCCTATCTCAGCCGACACTGGGTGAACACTGGGTGGGTACACCCACAAACAGCTTGCCAGATATTGCAAGGCCAACACACAGAACCATTCCCACTCACGCTCACACCTACAGGAATTTTGAAACAGCCAGTTAGCCTTCTAAGCACGGGAAGAACATGTAAACTCCACATAGAAGTGCCTGAGCCCGGGACTCGAACCCAGGACCACTACCACTATGCCACCACGCCCCGGATTTGTCATGTTATTTAAATTAGGTCATGACAAGTATTTCTATTGAGATAGAAGTAAACCAGAAGAATCCATACATCTTTGGTGGGATGAAAAGATATTTTGTCAAACTTTCAAATATCCTCTTAATGTTTATCATCCATTCAGTAAGTAGTACTTGTGAAAATTTTTATATTTATTTATTTATTTTTTTATAGGAGTAAAAGTTAAAAGGCTGTTTGCGGCAGAGGAAAAAGGCTGAGTCTGAGTGCAGTCTGATGTTTTACAACCCAAGGCCATCATCTCCATCGAGGTAATGACTCCTCTCTTCTGGCCAACAGAACACTATACTGTAGGTGAGAGCATTTCTTTTCTCAGAAAGTAAGCAAACCTCTATCATTTAGACAGGAATCGATGGGTGCAAAAGTCAATTACAACACCTACATTAATTACCATGTGGATCATTACACTGTTACACTCTACAGGAGCTCCTAATGGATGTATGTGAATTGCTAAAAAAATATATATATTTATTATATTTTGAAGGTTTTGGTCACTTTGCAGCATTAGAAATTTTGTAGAATAAATTGTGTTTGCATCGATACTTTCTTTTATTGAAGCAACACTTCACCATTAAATGCATGGAAGACTATATACGTACAGGCGTGTTAGTGTGTGTACACTGTTACTAATAAAAAGGATGGACATGATCCTTTTTTGTGAAAAGAGTTTTAAATATCAGTTGTTACGATACAGAATGAAAGAAACGTCTTAGTCCTAAAGATTTTGCCTATGACAAAAAAACATAGCTTTACTGCTTTACTGCTGTTAAAACACTGACACTGGTGTCCTGCCAAAAATACAGAACAGTTACATAAACAACACTGCAGAAAATGTAACCAGATTGATCTTTACATGTTTTTTTTTACTGTTTGTATGAAGCCTTTACCAGGTCAGTCAGCACTTTTAAACCCACACCTGCCTTCACAAAGGGTACAGGTGAACCCGGACCTGGGTTCAAGGTCTAGTGGGGAACATGTGCGGCAATGTCCGTAATTCCTCCTGTTCCGACAAGATCAGAGTCGTGAATTATGCAGCACTGGGAAATAAACGTTATTAGTATATAATATAAGGAAACAGTGCAATATGATTGGTCTTCTATCGGGGGAATAAAAAATATAATCCTAAGTGGATAATGCTTTAATCAAAATAACAGACACTCACAGTTTTTCATGGTCACATGCCAAGGAAAAAAAAAATCTTGTTTTAGTTTTCTTTTCTTGTGTTTCCACATAGTACATACTTAAACTCTTAAAGATGCTTATTCACTAGTAAAGAGATGATGGGTTTTACTTTACATTATCAGTTAATTTTGCTTAAATACAAACGTTTCCTGGCAAAACCACCCCAGCTCACAGGCTTCACCAGGTTTTACGTCTTGTTTTGGTTCTATACAATAGCAGTATACAATATCAGTAACAATAACTTAGAAAGTGCAACAGCGATTCCTAGAAAGTGACAAAGTCCACACTGTGTCCCCCCGGTAGAGCTGGAGAAAGTGACTGGGGAAAGAGATGTCTAGACCTCACTACTTAGGCTTCTGCCCCCGTGACTCGACCCCGGATTAAGCGGAAGAAGAAGACGTCTCCATGTAGTAAAACAATTATGCGCCTCAGACTCCGTGAATGTTAGAGGATTGAAGAGTCTTGAACTATTCGGCAACGTCCATTTCATCTTTAGCAAATATTTTAACTTTATAAACTGTTTGAAAGTAAAGAGTAAACTTTTATTTAAACAAAGTTGTAGAAGGTAAACATTAATGCTTCATTACAGTATTGTAAAAAAAAAAAAAAAAAACCCTGATCACCAGTTTAGGTTGAAGACATAATCATTATTCATAACAAATAGGTTTCTCTAATATGCGATGTACTGGTCATTTGTTTTCTCGGTTCCCGAGGTGTGTAGTTTAGTTAATCTTGTCATGAAAGCTGACAGCATAATTAATGTCACGTTTGCACTCTCTGTGCTAACGTTATGTAGTGTAATTATGGGTAGAAAAATTATGTCTGTTTAGACAGCGGAATGTTCATTTCACAGCTTTCCTGTCAGCAGCTGACAGATTAAACAGTCCAGTTTCTGTGTGCTAATTTCCATATCAAACATTTTGGGCCCTGACTTCAGCATATTTACACCTGCTTTCCCCAACACACCTTTATTAAAAGGGATAAACTGGCTGGTGGAGCTGCTGTGGATTTAAAAAATGGGAGCTAGATGTGGGTGGATTTAATTGTAGACTTGCTACATTAAGGCTTTTTACATGAATCGTAGTCAAGGTCTTTAGAAAAGGCCATTTCACAGGCAGATATGATAATCACAGATAATTACATATTTAAATTTAAAAAGACAGGTAAAATAAATAACAGACAAAATAACTGAAGAGAAGTAGAATAATTTAAAAGAACAGAAAGCCAAAGGGACAAAAGGATAACACCAAGCACAGTGGTTGCCAGATCCACAATTTTCTCAAGAAATTGGATTTTTTTTTTTATCTGCTGGGTGTAGATTAGATGCTTATATACTCTACTTCAGAGTTTTAAAATATTCAACAAACCTTCACCCATTCACCCCCCAACACTTATTATTTATTTATTTACTTTATTATTATAAAAAAAAATTATAAGTGCTTGCATATTAGGCTCATTATTCAAAAACCTATATATATATATATATATTATTAATTTTTCTTTTTTAATCTTTCTCATTTGGATCAGCTTTTGTCTGCTGTAGCCTCAAATGCTAGTTCTTGGCAAACTGATTTGATCTGGTGAACTGAGGTTTCTTTTCGGTGCATTGTGCATTCCGAAATAACTTCTTGCTCACCACAGCTGTAATATAAGTAATATAAGAAAGTGAGAAAAATACTATAATACTGGTTATATAGGAAAATGTTGCCTTCCTGTCAGCTCAAATTTGTCTGGCCATACTGTTCTAACCTCCTTCACTGACATGGATGCTGTTGTGTACGACTATCCCTTGTTTCTTAAACACTCAGCCAGCCTTGCAACAATGACCATGCCACACTCAAGGTCTTGGATATTGCCACCCAATCATTCTGATATTTCATGTGAATATTAAGTGATGCTCTTGATCTGTACCTGCAGGATTTTATAAAGGCTGCAGGGCAAATCAGAGGTTTTATAGAAAGAAAAAAAAAACTATCCATCTTCCTTCACTCATCCGAGGCAGGCATCCCTCTCATCAGTGACACTCTTTAGCTCCTCCAAGGGGAACCCAAAGCATTCCCAGGCATGATGGGATATATACAGTGTCCAGAAAATGCACGTCCAGAAAGAGGCAACTAGGAAGCATCCTAATCAGATGCCTGAATCACTTTAACAGACTCCTCTCGATGCGAAAGGGCAGTGACTCTACCCCGAGCTCCCCCTGGATGTCTGAGCTCCTCACCCTATCTCTAAGGCTGAACCCAGACACCCTCCGCAGGTAACTCAACTCAGCTGCTTATATTACTCAAATCTCATGAACAGAGACTTTAAGTCTATCTTTTATTGTGCTCCCACTCTCAGTATAAGTTTTACTTGTCTCAGTAAAAGACTTTTTATAGTATGGGTTCAGTAAACATTTCTAGTTTAGACTATAATCTTCAGAGTGTCAGGCAACCATGCATTTAATGGAAATAACAACAACAGCAACAACAATAACTCATAATAAATATGTAAGCTTGTAGCTAAAAAATGTTAGCAATTCCTGTGTGTGTGTGTGTGTGTTCACTTTCCCACAAAGAAATAACTGATTCATTTTAAGAGGTTCAGCAGGAATTAATATCTAATGATTTGAAGAAGAGGTGAACCCACCGTTTTAATTTTACGCCCTCTCAGTCACTTGCCGAGCCGCTTAATCCCACTAGGTTGGCGGGGAGGCTGGAGCCTATCTCAGCCGATACTGGCCAAAGGCGTGCTACAACCTGAACAGCTTGCCAGAACAGTTATCTCAGGGCAACACACACACAACAATTCACACTCACCCCTATGGGCAATTTGGAACAGCCAGTTAGGCTAATGTGCATGTCTTTGGATTGTGGGAGGAATCCAGAGTACCCAGAGGAAACCCATGCAAGCACAGGAAAAATATGCAAACTCTATACAGAAACACCCGAGTCTGGGAATCAAACCCAAACCCTCCTTGCCATTAGGTGGACGTGTTAACCATTAAGCTCCCGTGCCACCTTAAAATTTAACAATTAAGAATAAATGGTAATATTTATAAACAGGATGCAGATTATTACTACAAACTATGCTCTTTTATTACAGTGTGTAATACGAAGTCACTGTGAGTGAGGAAGCATGTAAACTTGACTACTATTTGGTGCCGATTCCTGCGTTTTAAGGTCATCACAGGTCTTTAACTCTGCATTTCTTGAACTAATTAGCTACTTTTAATAAGGCTGGTCATGACAACATGAATAATTAGTAATGCAAGTTTGACACAATATCGATTTAATTCATAGATTTCAGACTCGAAAATTTGTCCTCCTTTCATAATCTGTTTGCAGAGAAGGTCGACGAGAGGAGATTATATAGAGCTGAAGACTTTGAAATAATTACTGCTCTTAAGAAAAATGTTGTGTGAATTTATATCATGTATGAAGCACAAATGTTATTTTACCCTTCCACAGAGGTCAGGATTTAATATTTATTTTTTTCAGTAATATTAAAGCATATCTTTTATGGTATATTTCTCTTATAGAGCAGATTCTCATTGACAGTTATGAGAGATATAAAATAAACTTTAGTGGCTCTCATGAAGTGCGACCAAGCCTGAGCACTTGATTTCAGAAACTTTAATCATTTCAAAGGGGAAAAAAACAAGATAAACAAAAGCGCCCAGAGAGCGCAAACCTCTACTGAGCCAGACACTCCTCCATATGAACCATTCATTCATTTTCTGAACCACTTAATCCTAATTAGGGTCGCATGGAGGCTGGCGCCCATCTCATCCGACTCTGGGCGGGGGCGGGGTACACCCTGGACAGCTCGCCAGGCCATCACAGGGCCAACAGTCACACAACCATTTGCACTCACACTCACACCTAGGGGTGATTTGGAACAGCCAATTAGCCTACTGTGCTTGTTTTTGGATTGTGGGAGGAAACCGGAGTACCCGGAGGAAACCCACACAAGCACAGGGAGAACATGTAAACTACACACAGAAACGCCCGAGCTGGGAATTGAACCCAGGACCTTCTTGCTGTGAGGTGGACGTGCTAACCACTAAGCCACCGTGCCACCATTCCATATGAACCAAAATGTAAAAAAATTAAATCTTCCTATCTTTAAATTCTTTAAAAAATTCCCATATCCAGAATTTGATCCAGATCTTTTACAAAATCTAATGAAGTCCCCCTTGTCCACAGACCCACCACTGATATTCACACAAACACACAAAATGGAGAAGCATAAATTTCTTGGCCGATGTATCCAAAAACTGTATAGGAGCACACTATCCGAGGACAGGACAGATTTTTTTGGCAGGTTGATCTCTTGAAAACTGTGGGAGAAGTGCATTTAAAAAGTTGATGAATTTCAATATTTGCTTGCTGTTACAATATCGGGGCAACACGGTGGCATTGTGGTTCAAATGTCCGCCTCACTACAAATAGGTCCTGGGTTCAAGAGTCGCATGCTTGGACATTTCTGTGTGGAGTTTACATGCTTTGTGTTGGTTTTCTCCAGGTACTCCGGTTGCCTCCCACACTGTGCACTAGCCTAATTGGTTGTTCCAATGAGCGTAAATGTGAATAGTTGTGAGTGTTTGTTGGTCTGGCGAGCTGTTCATGGTATACCTCATCTTCACCCAGTGTCGGCTGAGATAGTCTCCAGCCTCCCTGCATCCCTAGTATTAGGATTTAGCGGTTTGGCAAATCAATAAGTAAGTGAGTGAGCTGAGTGTGGTACATTATCAGTAATTAAACATGTGAGCTGGGTTTTCCGAATCAGGCAAAAAGGTAACATTAATGTAACCTGCATCGCTACAATAGAGACAGAGCCGTGAGATTTGTCCTCAGAGTGGAAAACATTCTCTTGCTCTCCACAGATGTGTCCTGAAATAATAATAAGTTTAAGCTTAGATAGGCCTTAAGATTGGTTCATTATATATAAAATCCAGACTGTTAATATTATAACAGTGATATAGTGATATAGTATTCTGTTTATGCAAAATGAACAATACATTTAGTTATTGCAGTAAAATGGTTTATAGGTCAGCTATTTTAATAGGGGACTGTACAGCATGCCTTCACTAAATGTTACAAATGAGCTGAATATTTTCTTTTCATATCAAGTGCAAACAGTTGAACAGATGCTGTATAAATACAGAATTAGAAAGAGCTCTGTGTAAACATTATCACTACGGACTGCTTTAACAGTTATGTGTTGAACAGCAGAACATCTGAGAAAACAGTGGATCGGCACACAAATCTAAACACTGTGGAATATTTGCTTTTACAGCAAGGTTCATACTTTGCATGCATTACTGCACTATTTACGCCCACTGACTTATTAGCAATTCAATCGTACTATTATGCGCAAAAACTCCACTTCTCTTTCAGTTTGATCCAAATTGTACTGTATCGACATAAATGACTGGTTTTAATGCTCTAGCCGTCAACATGAGATGCCTTCCCACAGCATGTCAGTCGCCGACCCCCTGGAGCCTACTAATGACAAAATGACAGTGCTGCTGTAATTCGACTTCTACCTCAGACAAATCTGCCAGTCAAGTATGAAAACCATGTAATGTGACAGACATCTGCGAGAATAGGAACCGCAAGGCCGTAGCCGAGTCACATCCAATGAGAGGGAGTGGAATAACTGTTCTATTCTATTCAGACTCACTGTATATTGTATTCGCATTCTTGACAATTCTATGCTCTTACTATCCAATACTTTACTGAAAAGCCAGTTAACAGTGAGCTAGCACAGAGTGTTGCTACACTACAGATTGCTGCATACTGATTACTATAGCCTCTTTCCAGGTCATTGGCATCAGGTGACATTGAGGACTGGGGGCCTTTTCCTCACAGCAGGATGATAAAGTCACATTTGTATGTTTCATTATTATATGAATTATAATTTATTTTCATATTTCATTTAATTTTTTGAATATGATTGATATTATAATCATATTATCTATTAATTCCCAAACTTGTTTTTGTGAAACAAGTCTAGCTTAAATAGAAGAGCTGGCCAGCTAGCATTAGCGATTAGTGAATTGCAACCGTTTCTATTTTTTTTAACTTTCCTGTAGTGACATACCTACTCATGGTATATGAAATGATATCCTAGTAGTAGATTGGTCAATCAGATCATGTGATTACTCATATCTAGTGAGTATGAATAGAATAATTATAGATATTGTAGACAGACAGACAGACAGACAGATCGATCGATATATAGACAGACAGACAGACAGAACAATTTTTATGGAATCTTTATCTGTTATGTATACGAATTAAATATGATTTCAATGAATTAATTGTGTTGATTATTTCTGATCTGTATCCTACTTTTTATCTATCTATTGTAGGAAAAAAATAGTGTGTTGTTGACAATCCAAGAAAATAAAAGAAACATTTTCTGTGACGACAGAACGACTGACGCTGGAGGCTCCTTCCCGAAAATGTCTGATGATCTCCTTTCTTAAAATCCTTTCTTCAGTGATCACATGTTTTATCTTCGTATAATAATGGCATGTTTATTATTCGCTTATTATCAGTCTTCGGTTATGTGGCTTGTCTGCAATGCAAATTTCAATAAATGGGCTGTTACTATAGAAACTACACTATAAGGTTTTCGTGCATTGCTTTGTCAGGCAGATGGAACTACTGTCAGAGCTACTGCTCGAGAACATTAATCACCTTCTGTCAAATTTTATTTGAGATTTCAGCAGCACCACAGTAAAACTTTTAAAAACGTTGTTTAGATAAAGGTTCTTAGCTTCCTGAAATGGACAGGAAAACACTCAGAGATAGAAAATTCGCCCATCCAATATTTTCTAAAGGATGCTTGAAATACAAACAGGGGTAAATGAATGTTTTCTGATTGAAAAAGTGTAAAAACCTGCACAGTATTCATCTTAGCACAGTACATGCCACCTAAACAAGCACTTCTTGAAACCATTTTTGCCTGCTGTGTTTCTCACTGATGCTGTTGTGATCTTGCGTTAATGAAGCAGTCCTGCATAAAACACAGACATCATTTTATGCAAAGTGAGACTTTTTTTTCTTTTTAACAGGCAGTAAGGTAAGATAGAAGCTGTTTTAGCTTTGTGATGGGGAAAAGAAAATACACTTGTGGTCAGGTATTACATTATGTTGGTGTCTCATACCTAAAAAGAAAAAAAAGAAAGAACAGGTACAGACACAATCACAGTAGCAGGCAGTTTCTTAGAAATAATTACATTATTGTTGCATGACTTCTCTTCACAGCCTGTCTGTCTCCTGAAGCGCCATTATGAGATTGAATGATAGCAATCATGTGTGTGTGTGTGTTTGGGGGTGGAGGGTGTGGGGGTGGTGGGGTGTTGGTGTCGAGACAGACTTAGACGCCATCCGTGAAATGATGATTACGATGTTAGTAAAACCCAAAATATTTCCACGGGTG
>JAOUQZ010000039.1:25173879-25183879 GCA_028564935.1 Neosilurus hyrtlii
AATCTGCCTAATAATTATGCACACCTTGATATAGGGTGTTGATCTCCTTAGGCCACACCCTCCCTCGTTACACAAATCACCTGCTATTCATTAAATTCAATAACCATTCAAGTTTATACAGCTTGGAGTTGGAAATTATGGACAAAATGATGACATGGTCAAAGTAATCACTTACTTAATAATTGTGCACACAGTGTATAGCGGATATAACCACAACCGCTACTTTGGCAAATCTTTTTTTTGAAGCCCTACAGTACAGAGTTACATCCACAAATTTCAATTAAAACTTTACTGAACAAAAAGTGAGACGTGCAGTTGACTTCTCCAGGCTTGCAGGTACCTGAGACAAAATGTGTATTGTGGTCGGATGAATTAGTACTCCAGGCCTTTTTATTTATTTATTTATTTTTGGATAAAGTGGCTACTGTGTGCTCTGTACCAATGACAGAAAAGACCATCCAGACTTTTACCAGCAACAAATTCAAACGCCATGATGGTATGAGATTGTGTCAGGGCCCTTGGCAAATGCAACTTACACTTTCGTAGTGCAGCATTAGTGAAGAAAAGTACACTGGGACATTATAGCGACAGCTTTTTCAGGGACCTCCATGCATATTTCACCTCAAAACCACATTCTGCACACATTACAAAGGCATTACTTTAAAAGAAGAGAATATGTGGCAAACTTTGACACATTACAATGTGACTACAACAACAACACTGTACTGTTGCAAAGTTCAAGACCTGTTTACAGGAATAAGGGGGCAAAATAACACCTGGAATGATTCATCACTTGGTGTCCTCAGTCCATAAAGGTCTTTTAAATGTTGTGAGAAGAAATGGCAACATTACAAAGTGGGGCTGTGTAATGTTTCCTCAAGAGTGCTGCGCGAAACATAACTAGAAGTGAAAATAAATAAATAAACAAACAAACAAACAAACAGACAGTTTGCCGAAAAAAATTTGCAAACACTTTGCAAAAAAAATTTGCCGAACCACTTAATCCTACTAGTGTCACGAGGAGGCTGGTGCCCATCTTAACCGAGACTGGCGAAGAAGAAATATACACTAAACAGTTTGCTAGTCCAACGCAGGGCAACACACACAACCATTAACACTCAAACCTAGGGTCAATTTGGAACAGCCAGTTAGCCTAATGTGCATGTCTTTGGACTGCGGGAAGAAACCCGAGTACCCGGAGGAAGCCCATGCAAGCACAAGAACATACACACTCCACACAGAAACACCCAAGCCCGGGACTCGAACCCAGGACCTTCTTGCTGTGAGTTGGATGTGCAAACACTACACCGCCATGCCTATCAACAATAAAACTGATACGGTACATTAAATAGTGTGCTGTTGGAATGTTGTTGGTACAATAAGATGAATATGGTTTCAGTTTAAATAAAAATTTTAATATACTGTACCAACCTTTTCTGATTTAGGATTGTTATTATCTGAACTGTTCTGGACTTGTGCAGTAATACAAGGCCATATGTCCATCAGTAAACACATACACATCCAATAAAATTGGGATGGCTTTTATAAGTAGGTGTCTAAAATAATACGTTTTTAACTCACCATGGTACCACTATGGTAATCCAGACAGCTGGTCTTTCCAAAACTGCAGTAAACCTGTCGGCAAAAAAGTCATGTGCGAATGATCAAAGACCTTTCTAGACATTAATTGAATTCATAAAATATATCAAGCAGACATAAGTTAACCTCTGGATAGATGTAATAAAAAGAGCTCAAAGGTCTGACCATTTGCACAAGAGAAAGAGGTGTATCTGGATTAAAAAAAGAAATAAATAAAGCTTTATTTCTATAGAATGGGACCCAATGAGAGCATGCTGTCCAGTCCCATATACACCGTAGTGTCAGCTGAGACTGAGCAGGCTTCAATACTGTCTCATGGTGATACCCTGCTCAGTAGTGTTACCTTTGCCATCATAATGAAACCTTTGTCCAGTATGGACTGTGTCTTGCATTTTACTCTTGCAATACACATTTAGTTGAGCCAAGAACAAAAAGTGAATTAAGATGTCCATGTGCTGCTGGTAAAAATCAAGTAAAGACCTTCAGGCAGTCTATAACCAAATAAACACCAACCTAGGATTAAACAGCACCTTTCAATATCATATAGCACTGGTCTGGAACAGATCTCAGCCCTCAGCTCGCACCGCTTCAGTGGATCAGGAGATTACGATAGAGTGAAGAAAGAGGAAAAAAACGAGGAAAAAATGAAGGCTTAAGGTACTCGTTTTCCCTTTTCCAGTATATGAGTGAAACTGAGTCGAAATAAATCAGATTAAAAATTGCAGGATCTGGGAAGGAAGTGAGTGCACTGACTTGTGTGCTGAATATATTTATTATTCATTCCTTTCCTGAGCGAACAGGACACTTAAAACTTTTAGATGGCTTTTTTGCCCTAGAAAGTACAATTTGCACTCAATTCATTTTCACTTTTGTACCCTGTTGCACGCCTCATTCTTCCACACAAATCAAGGAAACAGAGCTTACTAGCGAACTTTACTGGCTACTGATTTACATAAGCTAACAGCCTATTGTTAGCAAGCTTGCTAGAAAATGTAGATAATAGCTTTACGTTCAGAAGGTAATTTTATATTACTGGCCTACAAAACACAAGCTAGCTTTTAATATTATTATTATTATCATTATCATCAACAACAACAACAACTATAATAATAATAATAATGATAATAATAATAATGATAATAATAATAATATTGCCCTGCGATGGCCTGGTGAGCTGTCCAGGGTGTACTCTGCCCTCGCCCGGAGTCGGCTGAAATGGGCGCCAGCCTCCCCGCGACCCCACGCAGATTAGGCAGTTCAGAAAATGACATGACATCATAATAATAATAATAATAATAATAATAATAATAGTAGCTTAATACTCACTGCCAGTATAATTGTCTCAATGTGGTATTGTATTTATATAGTTCACAATCTTAATTAACAATGCTATTTAAACGACAATGTACTAATTAGCTAACGTTGCTGTATAATTACATGGTAATTGTGCCACATGCATTTATTTTCTTGCTTTACTATTTAAATATAAACAGCTTTGTTGTATCTAATTACATTTTCAAAGCTCAGCTGAATTTATTGGACATTATAGTTCCAAAAATGTCATTAGACACTTTTAGTGATATGGGAGAACTGGCAGATCTCATGAATAAACAAACTACTTTATTTTATTCTCAACATAGAGAAGAAGTCATGTACATGTATGTAATTCCCTGTTCAAAGTACCCGGTAATCTCTCCATAACAACCAGATAGACTTAGACTTAACTTTATTGATCCCTTTAGGATGACTTCATCAGGGAAATTTAAAATGAACTGATTTAGATTAACTGTTTTAGCTTATATTTAGAATATAAAATAACTGTTTGAACTTTAACTTTTATAGTTTTAATTACTCCCTCACTCATTTGCTGAACCACTTAATCTCATTGAGGTTAAAAGGAGGTTGAAGCCTATCTCAGTCGACCTTGTCAGACCATTGTAGTGCAAACACACAGACAAACATTTACATTCACAACTAGAGCTAATCTGGAACAGCCAATTCACCTAATATGCATATATTTGGACGGTGGGAGGAAACTGAAGCACCCAGAGGAAGCCTATGCAAGCACGGGGGGGATATGCAAGCTCCAAACAGAAATGCCTGAGCCTGGGACTTGAACCCAGGTCCTTCTTCTTTTTTTTTTTTTTTTTTCACCACTGTGATTTTATCCAAATGAACCCTGCAGTGAAATTGTGGACTATTAACACCTTCTACACTGAAAAAAAAATCTCAAAGCATCTAATTGTTTTTATTTATTTTAATTACCATGATCCAGTAAAAGAGATCTAATATTTAGACAACTTTGTTGATTGGATTGAGGAACATTTTAAAGTATTTCCTTTCCCTTAACTAACTCAGCCCTTTTCTATCTTAACTAATTTGTCAGCTATAATTTTTTATAGGTTTGAAAAATGTAATCTTAAATTTAAAATGTATAGTTTAAAATGTGTATCTATTGCATGGCAATATTGGGAATCACCTTTTCTCCCACTGACTTTTTGAAAGCATATCCTAATTAAAAGTTTAGACCTACTGCACCTTTAAGTTCCTGTAGTTACAACACTTTGCTCTGGAGCAGTAGATAAGGACGGCTAGCAGTCATCCAAGTGCTTCCTGGACTGTCCAAATCCATTACCATACTGATCAGCCGAGGGAGTGAAATGCTAATCACATTAGCGTTGAATTTTTTTGTTGCTCACCGAGACGATTTAGAAATAAAAGGGCAACCATGCATTGAGAAGAGGAAGAGACATCTACTAAATGCCAAACATGGCATCATCCATGAAATAATAACAAAAACGAACCTGAGAGTCTGGGATGATCTTTGTTGGGTTCATGTACCCTCATATCAATTGCTATACACACAGCACATAGACTTCTAGCCTGTCCTGGCCTTATTTTAATAGCCATGACTCTTTGGAAAACCCAGGCATGTCCGTAAGGATGATGTCTATGCATCATATCACCATGCGGTCACACATTTAGCTACTTTATTAATACTACAACCCAAAGGAAATAAAGTATATTAAAATATTCCTATTAGCACACTGGAAGGATTTTAAAGCACATTATTTATAGCACCTAAGAAGTTATAATCCCCTATTTTTAAAAATACCCCCAAGCAAGTGTACGTGCTAATAGGTCAGACAACACTTGCAATCTTTCTGCAGACACACAAGGACTGAACTGTAACTGGTGTCACACTATTATTCATTTATTATTATTAAATTGATTAAGCTATATTAGCCCTGTGATGGCCTAGCGAGCTGTCCAGGGTGTAGTCTGCCCTCGCGCAGTCGGCTGAGATGGGCGCCAGCCTCCCTGCGACCCTAATTAGGATTAAGTGCTTCAGATAATGAATGAATGAATGATTATTACAAATTCAATTACATTTGACTGTGATGGCCTAGCTAGCTGTCCAGGGTGTACTCTGCCCTCGCTGCGTCAGCTGAGATGGGAGCCAGCCTACCCTGCAACCCTAATTTGGATTCAGAAAACGAATGAATGAACTAATTAATAAATTAAATTAAAAAAATTAGGTATACACAAGGGCGGCATAGTGGCGTAGTGGTTAACTCTTCCTCTTCACAGCAAGAAGGTTCTGGGTTCGAGTGGCGCGGTCTGAGAGGGTGTTTCTGTGTGGAGTTTGCATGTTCTCCCCATGCTTGCAAATATGGAGTTTACTCCAAGTACTCCGGTGTTCTCCTACAGTCCAAAGACATGCACATTTGGGTATTTGGCTGTTCCAAATTGCACCTAGGTGTTGAAGTGAGTGTGTGTTGTTGCCTACGTGTGTGTTGCCCTGTGATGGAATGTCGAGCTATTCAGAGTTTTTCCTACCTTCGCCCAGTGTCGGCTGAGATCCATGTCCCTAACAGGATTAAGTGGTTTGGCAAATGAGTGAGTGGGTAAAAGTCATCAAATACTGATGGAAATAAATGGAATAAAGAACGTTTTGCTCTTTAGATCTTTAATTTAATAGGTAATTATTTTCCCTTAGCTTTTGTGGGCCGCACCAGACATTTAGAGAAATTAAAGAACAATCAAATGTCCTTGGCTTTTTTAACGATTTCAGTTACAGGTTGAGATGTAGGAAATAGTTCAACAAAGCTGCGAAGGTTAAATAGATTCTGTTTGTGTTGCCAAAAAGTTAAAATTATGCCTTAATAATACAAATCTCCTTGGGTGAAATTAAACAATTATGCTTCCAATATCCATAAATAAAGCTTAGCAAAATTTGCAGAGGTGGTGTGGAACAGTTATCTTCACCCACACATTTTTCTTAAAGTGGGACGATTGGCCTCTTGGTGCACTTACAAGGCTGACTGTAATTAAGAGAGGGATGAGGAAAAAAAGCACTGTAAATTGGAAGGAGAACAGTAATGTGAAGAAAAAACACGACCAACTGTTTATTTAAATTCCTTGCAAGTATTTGCAAAAATTTTTTTTAAATACATAAATAAATAATAATCTTGAATCTTCTATTATCACAGCAAATAGAATTAATTTGGTCAGAAGAAGTTGCAGAAAGCATAAGACAGGGTGCCAAGAGAGCGTTATGAGCAAATTAGGAATGGCAGTGGAGTATGTGAGCATGGAACAGCACCTGTATGAAGACAATGCGACAGCGGTGAGGTGTGCGGTAGGAATGACGGACTGGCTCAAGGTGGAGGTGGGATTGCATCAAGGATCGGCTATGAGCCCTTTCTTATTTGCAGTGATCATGGACAGATTGACTGACAAGGTCAGACAAAACTCTCCATAGACAATGATGTTTGCGGATGACTTTGTGATCTGTAATGAGAGCAGGGAACAGGTGGAGATGAGTCTGGAGAAATGGGGGTACACACTGCAGAGAAGGGGAATGAAAGTCGAATGAGAGGGAGGGTGATGGAAGAGTGGATTTGCAAGAAGTAGATGTGATGAAAGGGCGATTCATTATAATACTTGGGGTTATAGTATAGTTGGAGTGCGGACAGGGTGGAATGAGTGGAGGAGAGTAGCTGGAGTGATTTGTGAGAGAAGGGTGATGGAAGGCAATAGTGATCCTGATTTTTTATATTGTGTGAAAGTGTATTGTCACATTAAGTGTTGTGGATTATTTATGAGCCAAGTTGGGTTCTGTTATTGTGCACTTTATAAACAGCTATAGCAGCATTATTGTTAGAATTTTGTAAATTACTAACATATTTCACATTTTAATCCACAAATTATTAAACTTAAATGGCACTTGTGGTGAATTAGTGTTACTAGCTCTTTTAAATGATCACAGAACATCAGTGGGTCCTTCTGGCAACATCAGACCTTGCCCCTTGTCAAAGTACGTGAGAGTGCTGTGACACTGGGCATGCTCAGAGACATTGTCTTCCTTTTAGGTTGTTCCACCCTGGCTCCACTTCCAATACACTCAAGCTCAAATAGGTACCCATTTATACATATTTCCTTAAAACTGCGACCCTAATTAGGATTAAGCGGTTCAGAAAATGACATGACATGACATAATAATAATAATAATACTGTGATAGAAAATGTATTTACACCTCTTGGCCAATCAGATCACAGAATTGAGCAGTACTGTAGTATGAATATATCATGTATATAAATAAAGGAGAAACCCACAAAAACAACAGCGAGGGAAAGTTATAAACTTGACTGACATGATAAGTTCTTCTGACTGATTGCCTGAAATGATCTAGTTGCATCCTGAAGGCAGTGGTCTCTCCCAGAATGACTCCACACCCATCCACAGACCACAAGGACTCACTGAATGATTTGATGACCATTAAAATGATGTGAATATTATGTGCTGGCCTTCACAGTCCCCAAATCTCACCCTAGTTCAACATCTATGGGGAATTTTGGATTGACATTTTTGAATGCTTCAGTGATTCATTATCCTTTATCAGCAGTTAAATTCAGACTACTGTCATAGAGAGACCTGCCAGCATTATACAGTTAGGCCAATTACACACACACACACACACACACACACCTGCTGGTTATTTTGGGCCCTTTACCTCTCAGATAGTCATGGCTACAATGTCTCACCCCCACTGGTGTCAGAATGTGGGCAATCTTTTCTAAAAGACTCTCAAGGGCCATGAGAACATGAAGAAGTGGATGGAGGAGGAGGAGGAGGAGAAGAGCAGCAAAATATATATATCAAATAGAAACACAGAAGGTATCAAAGAGAAACAATAAAAAAGCAGCAACAGAATAGACAGAAGAATATGATGAAAAAGAAAAGAAGCAGAAGATAAGAGTGAGAATGAGAAGTGAAAAAAACCCCAAATACATAATTAGTATTAAGAACCTAAAGTAAAAAGTAAAAGCAGCAACATGAGAATAAGTATAAGACCCTCCATGACTCTTCCTGGCCTCCATACAACAAAGAACAAAAACAAAAGCAGTAGAAAAAAACAGTAAGATAAAAAGAATGAAGAATAAAACAAAAAGACCACACTAAAATTAAAAGGAGCAGCAGAAGAAGAAGCCATAGAAGAATAAGTACAAGATGGACATAAACAAATAAAATAAATCACAGAGAAGCATAAAACCAGCAACATTAGAAATAGAAGTAGCTATTGAAGAATTGATTTGATAAATTATTTCCTCTTTGCTGTTATAACAAGAGCCACCGTAAAGCACAAATCTCCACCAAGCCGAACAATAAATAAATAAATAAATAAATAGATAGATAGATAGATAGATAGATAAATAAACCCACACTTCCAAAAAAAAAAAAAAAAAAAAAGGCTCATCTCACACTGTTAAGGGGGTGATCACACCAGAGGTGCGATAAAAAAGCGACTGAAAATTTTGATCAAATATTTTCGCATCAAATGTCTTGCAAAGAATATTTTACGGCTTAAATACGTATATTGTGCAAAAATAGTCATGAGAAGGTCACAAGGTAATTTCTGATTGGTTTCATGAAAAAAAGCGAATCTCCTTTTGTAAATCTGCCACGTTTTGTTTGCTTTTCGTTCTCAAATCATTCGCATATTAGCACAAACAAAACACGAGTAAAATACGAATGATGACAAAATATATGGAATATGGCAGATCTCAAGTCTCAAACATTTTGCGCGGAAGTCTTCAACTTCAACTCTAATGACCTGTACGGACTGCTTGAGAAGAATTTGAGATTATTCCGCATCAGAGCCTCATTTTGCGACATTCAGAGATTTCAAATGTTTGAATTTTTTTTGCGATGAGTTCCCGAACCATGTGAATGCTGCATAACAAATTTGAGAATGAAAAGTGACATCCGTCAATCGCTTTTATATCAAAACCTCTAGTGTGATGATCCCCTAAAAGATCCTTTAAAAATTCCTGCATCCAGAATTTGATCCGGATCATCTCCAAAATCTAATGGAGTCTTTCTTGTCCAAAGTCCCATCTCTGGTAAAAATTTAATGAAAATCCATACATGACATAACATTTTTGTGTAATCCCACTTACAGACACAAAAACCTAACCAAAAATAACCTTTTTGGCAGAGGTAATACCCTCCACGAAAGCTTTCCACTAAATTTGAATCATGATTGTGAGGATTTGAGTTCATTCATAAACGAGAGCATTAGTGAGGTTAGGCACTGATGTTCATTAAGAAGGTTTGGTGAGGTTGCGGTCAGTGCTCTGTGCAAAACACTCGAGGTCTTCCACTCCAACCTTGGCAACCATGACCTCATGGAGCTCAAAAACATTGTCTTGCTGGAGGTTTGGGCCTCAGTTCAGAAAGGAAATGCTAAATGCTAACCATTACGATTAGCTGTTTTAATGCTGAACTAATCAGAATGATTACAACTATGTGCGGAAGCCAATTATCCTGATGTGCAGTGGAGAAGGTGATTAGTTACACCTGATTACTGTTGTATGTTGCAGTGAGTGAAAACAGCTGGCTTGTGTGTTCTTCTTCTTTTTAGAATGCAAGGGAATAAAAAAAATGTTTGGTTTTTAAAAAATGTTTGGGGGGGGGGATTTCTGGGTGGCATGGTGCCATAGTGGTTAGCATGTCCACGTCACAACAAAAAGGTCCTGGGTTTGAGTCCCCAGCTTGGGTATTTCTGTGTGAAAATTGCAACTGCTTGTGTGGGTTTCCTCCGGTTACTCTGTTTTCCTTACACAGGTTAAAGACACATTAGGCTACGTGGCTGTTCCAAATTGCCCCTAGTTATGGATGAGAGTATAAATGGCTGTGTGTGTTGCCCTGCAATGGTCTAGTGAGCTTTTCAGGGTGTGGGTAGGGGTGGCTCCATGGTTAAGACTTTAAGTTAATGATCCAAAGGTCAGGGGTTCAATCACCCGAGCCACCATGCTGCCACTGTTGGGTCCTTGAGCAAGACCATAACCCTAATTCGCTGTTATATAAAAATTATAAATGTAAGTCACTCTGGGT
>JAOUQZ010000039.1:25185312-25219861 GCA_028564935.1 Neosilurus hyrtlii
CACACACACACACACACACACACACACACACACACACACACACACACACACACACACACACACACGCACATACATACTGTGGCATCTTGCAAGAAAAGTGTCTCATGACAAGAGGATGCATTGTTCAAACAGGAGTACTTGGTGGAATCCCATGCAAACTCCATACAGAAATTGAACCCAGGACCGTCTTGCTGTAAGGTGGATGTGCTAATTACTACACTGCCCAAAATTAAATCTATTAAAATGATCATAAAATAAAAGCTTAAATCAACACCCAGCCTTGGAACAATCTTTGGCATTATTTAAATTAACTTTGTTTGAACGTGGGGAAGAAGCTCAAAAATTTTAATTCTCAATTCCAGTAGTTTTCCTGAAAGGGCCACTGGCCAAAATCGGCAGCAGTCGGAGAAAATTGAGGATAGAATGAGATTAGTAGCTTCCTCCAAAATATAACATAGCCTCATTTTAGTCATGCACCTTAAACCTTGCATTAGAAAATGGAAATTTGGTGGGTTAGAGGTGAAGATAAACAAAATAAGATGCACAATTCTTTTAATTCTCTCTGATTCTCTATTCACTTTCTCCTCAGTTAATGACAGGAATGTCTAATTAGGTGCTTCAGCGTGACAGGGTTACAATTCAAATGATACCCACGTGAGCGCTTCCATAAGGAAACTCACATTAAGGAAAGAAAGTGAAGAGGATGGATTCAGCTACTGGGTCACGGTGTGTGATTGCTCTTCTCAGCAAGGGAGGGAGTGCTGACAGGAACAAGAATGTGAAGAGGAATGTAGAAGAGATTCAAAACGCTGCAAGACAGGATACAGTGTCCATGAGACAGAGACGTAAAAGTGTCAAGAAGGGAACAAGCAGAGACGGGAGGAGACATTCCAACTCCCCTGACTCATGAATCTTGCATGCGATCACTCTCAGCCCTTCAAGGCAGCACTGCCAATAAGGCACAGACGTATGCCATCCAATTAGTCTACATGACTCAAAAGCTTTATTTAAAAAATGAGCCTGTTAAATGCTATCAGTCTGAGAAATGATCACGAGCATCATAGAAAAAAAGCAACAGACAATCTGAGGGGTTCCTCCAATACCATCCACTGTACCAAGACAATCCTGGACAGGTGTCTGAAAAATTACACAGACAAATAATGAGGGGAAAAGTAAAGTCTTGATTAGGCTAAAAATTAAAGACGTGTTAAGAGCCAGACAGAAAAAATATGTGAATGTTAAGGATCCCACCAAGGTAAAGCTTCAAACTTGGTCATGCACCAACTGATCATAATCAACTGGGTATATTGTGCCATTCACGTCCCCAGTCGAAGGGTTTTGACAAAAACCCAAAAAAATGAAATGAAATGAAATTAAAAAAAAAAAAAAAAAAATTTACTTCCCAAAAGCAAACATTGCTCCATCATGTCCCAGTGGTGTATTAATAGCTCTCTGTAGCAGCAATCCACTCCGTCTCTGGCTAATGGAGCATGAAGGCAAGTGGCACTGCATCAAATGCACGAGCGGAACACGCTCCTGCTCCAAGCACAAGCACAAGGACAACCATTAAAGCGGGAGGTGCCTTGTAGCCAAAAGAAACGAGACGTGTGTGACCCAAAATTGAGGGCTTTGGGGGAAAAAAATGTAAAACTTAAAATGCAAAAAACAACTTATCACTTAACTGGCAAAAAAAAAAAAATTGTAGAATTGTAGGAAATGAAAAAAGCTCATTTACAGAAATTAGATAGCCAGAAAACCTTCCCAGTAGTCTACGGTAGCTGCATCAAAAACTTTGGTAAGTTATCTGCATGGAACGGGTTCTTTTTTTATTTTACAAGTACTAAAACATTATATTTATTAATATTCCATAAAGGGGCAGTGATGGCCCGGTGGTAAGGTGATGGCTTTCTGATCCGAGGGTCGGGGGTTCAAGCCCCAATATCACCAAGTTGTCACTGCTGTCTCCCCGCAGTGCAGCGAACTGGGTTATCAAAGGCCAGCCATGTCTCTCACTGTCTGTGGTGGGAGGCATGTAAAAGAACCATTGCTGTTGTTCGTATAGAGAAGGCCACTGGGTTGACCTCAGTGTGTTTCTGCCCTGCTATGGCCTGGTGAGTTGTCCAGCTGTCCTTTGTGTACTCTGCCCTCGCCCAGGGTCCGCTGAGATAGGCGCCAGCCTCCCTATGACTGTAATTAGGATTAAGCGGTTCTGAAAATGAATGAATGAATATTCCATGAAAGAAAAAAATAGGGAAAACATTGGAGTGCAAGCAAGCAAGATACGAGGACCTTAGTCATGCAGTGAAAATGTTGTTGGCTTAATTGGGCTGGGGCTTGATAGCTGTAAACGTAAAACAGCAATAAAACGTCTTAAGTCGGCAGTTGAGCAGGGATCAAGGGTCAAAAGCTGGGAAAAAGCACACAACAACAACTTAAAGAAACACCCTAGACATCCCAGATTCCCAGATGGTGTTAAACTGCTGGTGGCACCACAAAAATCATTTATGCATATAAATAAATAAATAAATAAAAAGAAAGTGTAAGTGTGTGTGTGTGTGTATATATATATATATATATGAATGAGCGTTTGTGTGTGTGTGTGTGTTTTTACTATAAGTATTTTTTTACTATAATTACTAAAAGGAGTTTTAGGCGCCCAATGTTTTTTAAGATAAACTTTGTTATCGATTTTTATTGTCTGATTCTGCATTATTGAACCAGTACAAAAGCAATTTATATTCACCAGAAATTAATTTTTAAGCAGAAAATTCAATGTGACAGAAAAAGTTTGGTATGTAAGAAACCAGTAAATAAAACAAAAGACCAGTTTTCAGATAAAAACAGAATGAAAGCTACCGGGTTTTGCTGCAACCGTCAAAACCTCTAGAAGGCCTGTGGCTGGTTCTACATGATGCTCAGTAAAACCTACAGCTGATTTTCTTAGAAAACAACACACACACACACACTGAACCTGAGAATGCTAAAGCAAAGCAAATGGTTGTCACACTAAATGCTAACACCAGAGTTCATTAATAGTTTGAACCTCCTAAAACATAAAGCTTATTCATGTTTTATCTGATACCAGAGAACTTCTCAGAAATGCTACAGTATATTGCCATTTACAATTTATACAACGCTATTGAATTCTTAATTCTGATTAGTTAAATACTCATTAAGGGATTTAGAGGCTTAGTGGTTAAGGCAATGGGTTACTGATCCGAATGTCAGCGGTTCAATCCTTACTATCACCACTGTTGGGCCCTTGAGCAAGGCCCTTAACCCTCAATTGCTCAGTTGTATAAAAATTGTAAGTAATTGTAAGTTGCTCTGGATAAGAGCGTCTGCCAAATGTAAAAGTAATGTAAAAACATGTTCTTGTTCTCAAGTTTTCTGCATGATGACATTGATTTGAACATTTATAGAAGGAGTATCCCGAGTCAGCAGTCTGTAAGAGTCAGAAGTAAAATTTTCCAACACAGAATTTGAAAAAATTACTATTATTATTATTTTTAACGTGGCTGTGTCTTAAATGCTCCCACTGCAGTTTTAGTCTCATTAATGTAAAAAAATAAAAATAAAAACAAGACTTATAAAGAAAAGACAAAGTTAAGCGGTTTTTAGCTGCTATAATATAAGGCAAACTTGTTTCAAGATGTTTAACAAAACAAAAAGTAATGATAAACATAAAAAGTGTGACGAGTCATTCACATTGGCAAATATCTGGCATATACAACATATAAAACACAGTGGAATGTTCTATTGCCGTAACTAGAAACATTATTTAGAAGCTGGAGCAGTACTGGTGAAGCCGGGGAGTTATATGGACTGGATTGCACTGGATCCCAGCTGCACTTGACAGAGTACCTGTTTGATTCTGTTAGGATAAGTAAAAAAGATTATTCTTGAGAATCACTCTGTGGTGTGCTTTCCTCAAGTCAGCCACCTAATCTGCAAAACAAAACCAGGTTTGAAGTGTAAAACTGACTCGGGGTTAAATTTACAATCACTAATCTACATCATCCAACATCAATCCCGGTAAAGCAGAGCAAACCCGACAACGTGCAGTGCTGAAATCAGACCATCCCGAATAAGATGCCACTGCGATAAAGCTCCTACCGAGCTTCCCTGCCGCTGTTCTGTCCGGTTTACTCTGAGAATCATTCCTCACAGGCGAATGGGATTTCCATTCTCAAGGATTCTCTACTTAAGCTCGGACTGTAGCAGGCTTGTCAATGGGGATTAACTTCAGCGGATTCCATTCAAAAGTTCACACGATATAAAAAAGGCAGAGAAATACAGAATACTGGGGAGAGTTATGGCTATGATAAAGTTAAGATCTCATGAACCTTCAGTTCATTTCAGAGTCACTAACATCATATTTTAGGAAAACAAAAAAGATAACAAGGCTTAGTTCAGGAAAATAGTGAGCAGATTGGTGGACAGATTCCAATAAAGGAGTACCAGACAAAACTGCCATGTCCTTGTAATGTCCAATTTATTGCATTACTTGTTTTTCTTTTGAAACAATTGCTGTAAATACAATTTTCAGAATGCCTCATTTTTATGGTGGTATATTGAGGTTTGCTGTTATAAGATAACAAGGGAAAGATCTCTGCTAAACATTTAATTGTTTATAATGACCAACTTTTATTTCCACAAAAATTGTGCTTCATGGGCCAAGTACATTAGAGTATACTAGGACTTCACACTGAAGATACTACACGATACAGTCCTTGTAGCACCTTGTAGAAAGTGTTTTTGCACTTGATGGCTCTTCCAAGAAGGTTATGTTTTACCTTGTTTTTTGTGTTTGCTTGTTTGTTCGCAAATTATGTGCAGACTCTCATGAAATTTCTACCAGAAATTGAGCTTTGGACTAGGAAGATTCCTTCAGAATTTGGAGATGATCAGGATTAATTTCTGAATCCAAGAAGTTTTAATAGATTTTCTTATACTGTGAGACACATAGGATGATTTTTTGGAAGTGTCATATTATAGCAGGCCCAGCAGGGGGTGCTGTGTACTTTGTTATTTGACAAAAGTTAGAATCAGGGTTTTTTTAACCAGAGGTAAGGCTTTGGACTCCATTAGGTTTTGGAAATCATTCAGATGAAATTCTGGATCCAGGAAGTGTTTGAAGGATTCTTAAATACTGTGAGATAGGAAAATATTTTACATTTTGGTTAATCGGTGGACTGCAGGGCTTGGAAGAGGTTTATGCTCTCTTAGTGCTCTTCTTTTATTTACAGGTTATCGCTTACTTTAGTCAGCTTTATCTCTCTACTTCTCACTCTCCTTTTTTATGCTCCTACTCATCCCCACTCTTTTTATAGGAATAGTTGATACAGCCTGTTCATATACCGGTCATGTTATCAACAAAAGACATTCAGAGTTGCATAAAATGCAAAAAGATTTTATTTGGACTTCACTTTGCCAAATTACCATTTAAGGCTAAAACAATACCAAAGATTTAGTAAGCTTGCATTTGTGTGTGCATGTCTGCGTGTGTGAGTGTGTGTTTGCGTGAGTGTAGCATACATTTGCAGAATGAGCCGAAGATACAGCCGTGTGACCGTGGGAGAAAAGTACTGCAGGAGATTTCAATTAAATTGAATCAATTTATAAAACACTTTCAAATGATAGACTTTGACACAAAGCAGCCTTAGAGAGAACCAGACATCACGTATCTAACTGCATAATTTGTACAACCGAAGCTCACTTTCTAACAAATTCAAATTAGTGAATAAGCTTTCTCTAAATACACTAACGACTTAAGCAACTAATTAACTAACTAACTAAAACAACCATCACACAGCCATGTGCCCAATACACCCTTAAAATATTAGGTGGGGTGGTGGCAATGAGAACTTGTACAACACAGTGGGAACACAGCAAAAACTGATAAGGATGTGGTATAGTCTCCATGGAAACGGAGGACGTAGTTGAACTTAGGAAGCAATTAAAACTTAATAAGGACGTAGTAATGACGGCATTACCGTAGTAACAACATAACTTAAACCTAGTAGTGACTTTACTAGTGTAGCACAAGTGTGGCACAGGCTTGCTGAAAACAGATGTGTACCTAAGAAAACTTGCAGGATGAATGAATAAGTTCAGTGCATAGTGCGGTATTTATAAGGACGGAACTGATGCAGTTAGAATGTGCTGTGCAATCTGATTGGTCATAGTAAGAACGCGTAAGCAAGGCGTGTGTGATTGTGCATGTGGTAAGAAATAAGTGGGAACTTTTTAGACACAATGAGAACCTGGCAGGGACACATTAAAGACAGAATATGAACTTTAAAAAATTCACATTTTCCATTTTGACCAAGCTCCCACAACCTTCATCAAAATTTTCAGAATGCAGTGCAGCCTTTATGGACTTTCTCTGAGAGTAACAGGGCTAGCTAACTAACTGAAGTATCTTAAAGAAATGCTATATCACCATATAGTAATAATGCACATTAAATATAAAAGTTGTAATTATTTTTAATATTATAAAATGGATATTTAATAACGTTTTTAAATAAGTAAATTTGTTTTGAGAATTTACAAAACATTTCAGAGTATAAATAGGAAAAGCATGCTACTCAAAACTTTTAGGTGACATTTAGGTTTAAAAAAAAGTAAATAAAACAAAATAAGTTGTAAAAAATTAAATAATGCATGAAAAAACAAAAAACAAAACAAAACAAAACAGATGACTTGAGACTGAGATGAGTGCCAGCCACCCTTCGATTAGTATTAGGATTAAGTGGTTCAGAAGATGAATGAATGAATGAATTTCATCCAACAGATATAAATTCAGCTATATATTCACTCTGCTCTATAGCTTGCGTGAATCAAAAAGTGTGAATCGTTACTCTGAATGAACACTAAGTCCCTATAGCTTGCAATTTTATGAGAATTGTAAGTCGCTCTGGATAAGAGCGTCTGCCATATGCTGTAAACGTAAATGTAAATGTACCCAAAATCATGTTGCGTGCCAGTATACGGTCTCATCCTGCCTGTTTACTGGTGCAAATCCCTCATGTCTGTGCTCAAGCTGTGCTACCTTCTACTAAATCTTGCGTGTGATAGAGAAGTAGCTCCTGTCAGGACTTTACACAGAAACAAAGCAGACAGTCAAAGAAAATAGTCAGCGTTTTACACGGTATACAATCAGAAAAACCCGAGTTCCTCTATAAAAGCAGGAGTTGGGGTGTAATTAGTATTGGCAAGCGATGAGCCTTTGCCTGAAGCTGATGAGATTTCTCTGGCAGGGTCAGATGTACAAAGTACCACTTGACACTGTGTAGACATTATTCTGTAGTAGAGCGTTTTCTTGTGCAAAGTCTCTTGTTTCTACATGTTCAGTGTTAAAAGGGTCTTACACGAAAAGAACACGGCTATTAATGCTTCATTAGGACATAAATATCACACACACACTCGTAATGTTTATTGCAACAAGAACATCGAAATTTGATCTTCAGAAGCCTATTACTAATGTATTATTCACTGTGTAGGTAGTCATGGGGTTTATCCTGCTGGAAATAAAAAATGAAGACATTTCTAAAACTGATTTTCAAACACCATGGTAACCAAAAACTACAAACACTCCCAAAAGCACTAAGAATTTCACTCGGCAGATATACTTTGCTGAAGAAACAAATCTCGTAAAGTGATTACTTACTGTAACCAGCAGACTGGCAGATTTATACTGTAAATACTGACTGAATTACTGTTAACATCTGCATATTACTTTCCTAACAAAAAAGTGTAAATTCATTTAGTATATACTACACAGAAATGACATAATCTGATTGGTTCACTATTTTCTCTATATACTATAATCTAATTGGTAAAGACTGTTTTAAATTTAATTAAATTTTCTTATGTCATATCCTGTGTAATACATACAAAAACATTCATCTCAGGAACTATTCATTAAAGTTGGTACTATAGAAAGTAAAACTGTGTTATATACCAGTAGATATCATAGAACAATAGAATAAAATCTAAATATATAGAATATAATCTAAATATCACAGAATAAATGTCACAAAAGCCAAATTAAGGTCAGGGCTAGGAGTTATAATCATGCCACAGGTGGAAAACGCCCCTCAACCCCCCTCCCCCAAAAAACCACCAGAGGACTCCACATCTTCCACCTGTGGTAAATTCTAACCATTCTGACTAGCTACAGCAATTCCTAGTGCATTTAAGTGCTTGGAAGTGTAACTAAAAGCAAACAATCAACTATGGGTGACAAGGCACTGTCAAAGGATCCCAAGTTGTGGACAGCCACAAGTCAGGAGAGGAATACAAACAAATTTCAAAGGCTTCAGCAGTCCTTTAAAGCATAGTAAAGTCCAAAATCAAGAACTGGAAAATGCCTGGTACTACTAGAACCCTTTCCGGTTAGGTCATCACCCCACCGTGTATGGAAGAGCAAGAAGAAACCTAGTCAGAAAGACTACCAATAGGCCTATGGCTTCAGTGAAGCAAATTCAGAAATCTTAGGCAATGAATGATTACTTTGGGCAAGTGACAACAATATCTCCAAATGATCCACCGATGTGGCTTGTACAGAAGGGGTGGGAAAAAAAAGCAACTCCTTCATTTAACTTTGCCCTATAGCTAAAAGCTAATTTGTCAGAGATGCTGTTAGAAAAATAATCAGAAGTAAAAAGGACCAAATAAAGTTAAGGTAGTTTCTGGGTATCAGCACAAAAGCATTAATTTGCTATAGTAGGTCCTTACAAAGATAGAGAAACAAGTGTGCATGTGTATATGTGTGTTTAGCTTAGAAAAGAACAGTGTGGTGTGCACACCCACCATGCAGGCATATTTTACCTTTATAAGGACTTCTCTCCCTCGCAATCTTGCTGAACTTTGGCAGTAAGAATAACGCAAATACTCATTTTCTAGATATCAGTTTCAACCTAGCACCGCCACTTGGACACGACACAATGTGTGACCATCTGCTCAGAGCTTTGAAAACTTTTGTGTGTCTCGACCCCTGTATGAAAGAGGCGCGTTGGAGAAACGTTCAGGAAGAGGTGCTTTAACAGAAAGCAATGTGCTCTAAATCTCTTTCTGATCTTTGATTGTGGTCGTGTAGCAAATTCAGCAAATTGTGGGCTGAGGATTAACTGGACCTATCACTATTTTGTAAAAAGGGAGTTCGGTCCAATTAATTCTCAGCCCACGAAATTACATCATTTTCAGATTTATGTCATCAGGAACATTTAAGTATAATAATTCACTATTTAAAGATGTAGCTTCTAACGTTTTAGAGATTATTATTATTTGAGAGATTATTATTAGATCTTAGAGAACATTAGACCTGTTTTACTACTTTTATTACTTTAGTTTTATAACTCCAAGATTTAACCATACTTTAAAGTGAGAGTCATCAATTTTGGAGAAAGACTGATATTTGAACTTAATAGTCAGACAAACACAAACCTCCCTTCAGTGCCCTTTTAAAAGCTTCATCCCCCAAATTCATAGTTCCACAATTCATTTCCAAGACAGCAACATTAATGATAACACCCCCAGCCAATCAGCATCAGGGTGCTTTTTTTGTTATGCCCTTTGAAATGCTTGGCTGGAATAGTGTTTTGTTGCTGGCACTGGGCCACTTTTTTTGTGTTTCTCATCTACAGAGCTAGGGCTGTGTATGAGCAGCAGCATTTTTTCATCTTGCACAAAGAAGTGGCTGCTAGCAGACCATGAGGAGATATTCACTGGATTTGAAGTAATGTGTATTGGATTAGAACAGATGAGTGCACCTTTAAGCTTCCATGCAAACCCCTACAGCAGGGAGTTTCAGTTTAAGACACCAATTAGAACCCCTGTTAGAAATCCTTAACCATTAGCCATCCAAATAATCTCGCTAGTTCGTGTTTCAGGCTTTTGTATTTATTGTTTATGCCCTAAAGAATATCCTATAAAGTAAAAGCTTTCAGAATAGTAATAATAACAATAATCCATCCATTCACTGAACTGCTCTAACTCACTAGAGTCGCAAGGAGGTGGAAGCTCATTCTGGCTGACTCAGGGCAAAGGCAGGGCACACCCCGAACAGCCCGCCAGTCTATTTCAGAGGAATAATAATAATAATAATAATAATAATAACAATAATAATAATAATAACAATAATAAGAAGCACTATAGCATGTGGCTTCAGGAAGTATTCAGGCCCTTACATGTTTTTCCACAATTAATTGCTGTAGATTTAATTTCACGTGCCCTTCAGCCACTCAAGCATTGTCTTGATACTCTTTCCAAATCTCTGCCCTCAGTCTGAGGTTGTATACACTTTGGTGCAGGTTTCCTTAGTCCTTACTCATCCATCACTCAGTACTGCCCAGTATCCCTGTCCCTGCTGCTAAAAGGGGCTTCCACACAGGAAGCGATGAGCGACGAGTGACCATGTAAAGCCAATGCAACTCAGTGAAATGAGCAGTGAGAGGCAAAATTGTGGGTGGGTACCGTGAGTTTAACTGAGCTGAACTTTCCCGCAGTATGATTCAAGCAATAACCAATCAGAGATTAAAGATACTGCTGATTGACTGCATGTATTTAATACATTTAACTCTTTCTGGTTCATAATGCACAAGAGTGTCCTTTCCAACACGAATATAATAATAATAGTAAAAAGCTTTTTATTATAATAATATGACCAAAAATAGCCTATATATATATATATATATATATATATGACATGACATATAAGATCTTGAGTCGATCTTCCGTAGAACAGTGCTCGATACTTTGAAGTAGAGCTAAATATTATCAAATTTTTATAAAAATATTTTATCAGATGATAATAAAAAGCTTAATTCTGCTCACAGTTTCAACATGCAATTTCAACATGCCTAGGGTTACCTAGGCAATAAGACCTGACAACGCTTCAGCAGCAAAGTGATTCACCTGTTACTCGTCGCTTCTTGTGTAGACGCTGCACGTGCATAACATGACGACATTACCACTGTGCTTCAGTGTAGGGATGGAATTAACTAGTGAATGAGCACTACCTGATTTTTACCAGGCACAGCACAGAGAAGGTTATTGGTGAGTGCAGACTAATATATTTTTTTTAAATACAAGAAAGTATGCAAAAACAGAACCCAATACACAGAACTTCAAATACTTTTGTATTTGTATTTTTCGCTGTTCATAAACGGTGCATTAAGATGACAGAAAAACTTAGTTTGCTTTATTTCTAACCAAATATCAGCTCAAGTGAGAAGGACAAAGTGTATAAAAAACAGTATTTGGATTCAGAGCATTATAAGCAAACAAGCGTGTCCTTCATTTCCTGTAGTTAAAATGCTATGAATATTTCTATGTAATGCCTTGACAGCCAGCGGTAAGAAAGAGAAACGCTGAGAAAATACTACAGCTCCAAATTTTTCCATTTAGCAGCTTCTTTGCTTCAAGTTCCCCAAGTTACCAATACAGAAGATTTCAGGAAGAGCAGTGGAGAATTTAATGGAAATAGAATGAAGCTTTTTTTCTTTTTTCTCTTTTTTTCCCCAGCTGACAGGCATGTGAGAGCTGTAATAAGAGCATGAACGACAGGACAACGAGCTGCAACCTCTTCTGCTGCCTTGCCACTGCGGAAACGGCCAAGCTGATATATTGCACAATAAATCAGATGCAACAGGAGGATTTAGATGCGTCAGTAATCAGCTCTGACCACCATTTCATTTCATTGCTTCCTCTCTCTCAGCCGTTCTCAAAGACAGGTTGGGTTTAGAGCAAAAAGCTTACATTTTTTCCGGCATAGAAGTAACGTTATTGTTTTCTCTCAGCGAATCCTCCTACATTAGTTTCAATCATCGTTCTTCCACTCATCTGCATCTCTAACAGCACGCTAACACTGAGCACTGACAGCCACTTGTGTGAATAAGAGCAGGGTTTACCTGGCAGGCTTGCCTACCCAGCATGCCCCAGGAGAAGAGACATAGTCACCTTCAGAGATGTCACTTAGAATGAGAGCCATCCGGCTTTCCAGCTGAGAGCTGCCTTTTCAGGATTGCAGGCTTAGATGTTATGAAAGTCTGACAGCAAGCTTTCAGGGCATTAAAGTCTTGTGTGTTGCTCTATACAAAGCTGGTTTGTTTGTGCTGACTGCGCAGTCATGTACAGCTCACATGTGAATTACCTGCTGATGCTAAACAGATTGATGATTTAAACAAACCAAGCTCATTAACATAAAAGTAAAGGGACTATGCCCATTTAATACAGTAGGAACAAAATAACTTGACGCTTCACCTAACTTTCACATTTTTCAACAGAAAGGAGCACCTTTTATTAATGACACCCTTAACAGTACTAACAACTATAAGCTAGCTAACTCATCTAGCTTGCTCTTGAGACTGAATTTATTATCCCACAACTGCTTAACAATAACAATGAAGGGTTGTTTTTTGTCTTGGTTGTCGCTCTGGAGGCAGATATTTTCTAGGATTTGACTTGGCCACTCAAGTATAGTCACAGTGTGCCCTGAAGCCACTCCAAAGTTGTTTGGCTGCATGCTTTGGGTTGTTGTCTGCCCCAATCTGAGGTCATGTACATATCAGGTTTTCTATCATGAATCTCTCTATATTTCCCTGTAATCATCCCTTAATCCATGACCAGTCCGCCAACTCTGCCACTGAGAAGTAGGTTTTTTTTATAGTAGTTTTCTAGCAAAATGCAATCTTTCTGTTTTTGAGTGTTACCAGGGGCGGCCAGAGGTAAACCCCCTGTAGTTATATTCATAAAGTGCCTTCTTTATTATAGGGTTTAACTATAATAGGCCAGCCTCCTTAAGAGGGTTCTTGGATTGGTTAAATGTTGTGAAAGGGTTTTACTTCACCAAGGAAAGAATTCTGCAATCACTTGAGTTGTTTTCTGTAGCCTTCAGTCTTGCAGGCCATTTGATGTTGCTGAGTTTAGCATTATATTTGCTCTTTTTAACATTGCACCAAATTGTTGATTTGGCAACTCCATTCAGTCTGATTTTGTTTGTTTGTTTGGCCTCCTTCCTTGTATCAACATCTGCTTAGGATGCCATTTGAGATCTTTCATGAACAGCTACCAAATGCAAATCACTTGGTATCCACTCTAGAACTTTTATCTCTTTTACTTGTTATGAAATGATGAGAAACAGGACACATGTAACAAAAAAGAGATTATCAGTCAACTGTCCAATTATTTTGTGCCTGTGAAAATGAAGGGTTATGTAAAAAGGATGTAAAACCAAAATATGTAATACAATAAGAGTAAAACATTTTACTGTTAAACCCCTGGATTTAAGACAAAGTCTATTCTTCGGTCATATCTTGAGGTTGTGGACAGAGGCAAAATTTAAAAATTGTTTAAGCGTACAAATACTTGATTAAACACATCATATATCCCCTTACACTTGCCCATTAACCAAACTAATTTTTGACCTGAATGTTTCAGTCATTGTTTTTTCCTTATTTATCCCCAAAGACCTTGTAAAACCAGGGAGAAAAGCTTGAAACCGCTGACCTTTTCTAAAAAGGTTATTTTTTTCCAAAAAGCCCTCTCACCATCCACTCTGCAGTTATTTTTATATATATATATCTATATATCGGTGTGTGTGTGTGTGTGTGTGTGTGTGTGTGTGTGTGTGTTGCACAACACTACATTGTACAAAAGTACAAAAGATCTCTTCAAGTTTTGATTACCATTATTTTTTATTTCCATATTTATGGGTTTATTTAGCCAATTTTATTTGGGCTGCAGCTGAATCCAGTCCAAATAACAGAGCTATTAAACAAGTCCTAAACTGAACTTAGAAAAATCCACTCGAGAATCACCAGTGCTGTGTGGATAAACAAGCAAAGCCTTTAAGCTGAAGGACAGATGATGGATAGATCTGCTTTTTACACACATGGGTCCAGTGTGGACAATTGACAGTATTTACCAATTCAGAAAAAAAATGTCATCAGAGCATTGTCTGAAAGCTGACACTGAACTAGTAAAAAAAAAAAAAAAAAAAAGAATAAAAGAATAATAATAAAATAATACATATATATATATATATATACACACACACACACACACACACACACACACACACACGGTAAAGCTGAATATTTAGCGGTATTTTAATCATTATCACAATATTTGATTTCTGTAGTGTATTTGAGTAATCACCGGGAACATTGGTGATATTAAAAGTAAAACATTAGCTCATATAGCACATAATTGTACACGATTGTCTAGACTGACTTTGATAAGAAACCCAAACATGTTCTATTATGGCAATGTTCCTGTACATATGAAGATGAGGACATGTTTTTCCAGTGCTGAAGTGAAGGAAGGTGAGTGGGAGAAACAGCTTCAGATAGCAGGTCAAACAGTCCATCACACAATAAAGTACTTTCCTATCATAAATCTTACAAACTTTTTAGCACACTGATTACCCCTTCTATCGTTAAGACAAATGCAGTACCATAGAAATGAAG
Organism: Neosilurus hyrtlii; assembly: GCA_028564935.1. Taxonomy (NCBI): domain Eukaryota; kingdom Metazoa; phylum Chordata; class Actinopteri; order Siluriformes; family Plotosidae; genus Neosilurus; species Neosilurus hyrtlii. Next base: position 25,199,787 of record JAOUQZ010000039.1, read on the forward strand.
CCTATGCTCCTGTATTTGCAGTCACCATTCTGTTTCAGAGCACAAATCTACTGCTCGGCAAATACCATTTCATTTTCATGCAAGGACTATAGGGAAAAGCTCTCTCTGCCTCGGGATATATGTTATGCCCCGTACAGAGCGCATGGCCTTATTATGCACACACCACCTATCCGATACAGCCAAATGGAACTAATTTACTGCATTGCATCAGCGTTGCAATGCCTAGGTGTTCAAATGTCAAGCAACTCATACTACAGGCTGTCCATCACACTGTGGCAAGGTTTCTAAAAAAATGCACAACTCGCTGGCGCACAACCATAGCGGCACCACAGGGACCGAAATGTATTCGATAGCTTTTGAATATTTTAATACATGAGCTTGTGTGAAATGTGCAGTAACAGCAAAAGGGGTTGTTTTACCAGGAAGGTCAGAGAAGAGCAGAATGCACTCGTTGAAACCGTTGGCCAGGAGGCGGTCGCGCAGCTGCTGCAGGATCGCCACCCCAATACAGAACGGGAACGAGGAGTTGCCCAACAGCAGCGTATCCCACAGGTGGAAGATCTTATGCAGGGGAAATACATCTATGAAACAAGTGCACACAGGACAAATTGCACTTTTAGCATGAAACAAAAATTAAATAAAAATCTCATCAGTTCACTTTCCAGGTTTTCTGCAGTCGCTTGCAATGACATGTTAGAAACATTAGAAAGGATAGGCAAAGAAAAGTGTTGAATAAATAAAGTTTGCACTTCATTTTAAGGGTATTATATTACTTTTCTTTATATTTTTTAAGTTAGAATGAAGCTCTGAGCACACACACACACACACGGTCAGGTGCACAGGCTAAGAGCTTTCTATTCAAAGTTTAAGTATGTTATGTGCAGAAACACTGTAGCTTAGTTTAGCTTACATATTTTAACCATAACAGAAGCATTTCAAGCGAACATTGCACGCTCCAAGCTAATAGCACTGTGTAGCTAATTAACTTTGTCACAGAACAGTCTGGATACTCCTTCAAATGTTTAAAAAAAAAATCATCTCATAACAGCAACAAATGAATATCAGTGATTATAGTGAGCACATTATGTGGTACATCCACAATAAGGTAATGCTAGCTGTTGCTATGGCGAATATAACATATTAAAATGAACACATGAAAATGAACAATATTGGCAGAGCTGCCATTATAGAAAATTCAACACCTTCTGATCAATCCGAATAAAGAATTCAGCAGGGTTGAGGTATAATTCATGCTACATAAATATTATCAGTAAATTATACTTATTAAAAAAGTCTTAGCTTTAAATTTATACCAACATTGATTAAATCAAACCTTTTTATTAGTATTTCCTGTTTATCTGTAAGCTTTGTAGTGTAGTGAATTTTTCCCTACTGTCACCACAAACGTGTGTGGGAAGAAAAAACACAACAACCCAATATTAGCAACAGAAAATCATATTAAAAAATAAAGTTCAGAAGCTCTATCACACTGTTGGACTGTTTTATATTTATTGTACATGCCGTTCTCGAGGATTAAAATAACTACTCATTTGGCAATAGGTGCCAGAATACTATTGGATATTTGTGAGCGCACACACAAACTGTAAACATGTAAAACAATGTAAAATATATATTTAAAATATTATTTAGAAGTTTACTATTTTATATCTAATTTGTTGGTTTAATACCTGCATACTGTTATTTTTGCCATTATCTTACCTTATATGAACTGCAGGAATCATGTCCTATTCTTATGATTTTGCACTTACACGAGAGTTAAACAGCAGCCCCTTTCAAACTGGCTAACGCAAACCATCAAATGGAATTTGAGCAGATTGCAACTTCAAAAATGTAAGTAAAAACCAGCAAATAAAAATCGTGCACATGTTCATGTGTAACTGAAGAGTTTGAAATGCTTGACTTTGATTTCACTTTAAGAAAGTGAAGGTACTCACTGCACCAATTAAGGTTGCCAGTCGAAATATTAATCACTGCAATAATTATCGAATCAAAGGCTCCTGCTTACCTGCTTATTTAAACCCAGGTGGCTACTTTTTTTTAGCAGGGAAGTGTATTAGCCTTAATTTTTACAGTTTTCCTCATTTGTCACAATGGTGTCCAAATATGAACTGATTTTTTTCCTTATAAGGACAAACTATTCAACAAAGCCTTTAAACTAGCAGAGCAAACACATACTGGATTTCAGTTGTGAGTTCTGCCGCATAAATAAGGAGGTAGAGTGTGTTTGGCATATGGAGATGAATTGGTATTTGTAAGGAGAGGCTCAGTGTTTTCTCACCACACAGACATCAGGTCAAAAGGTGACCTGGGCAACATTTCACACTATCCTCTCAAGTCTTAAGCCTGTGCTGTTCTAATTCATATCACGAAACGCAACCCAACAAGAGTGTCATTCCTCATTTACATAGCAATGACGAACACAAGCCGCTCACAGAACCACGTTGAACAAGATTAGATGACATTTCTCCTATTGAATGAGACGTTTAGAAAACCGAAGCGTGGGCTGTAATAGATTCTTCTCCACACGATCATGGAGTAATTTGCCATTTAACAATTATTCCGTGTAATTCAGCACAAACTTCAGCGTAATGGGAATGGCGCCTTCTGAAACAATGGGCTATCAGGGACCATCAGTGATGATTGTTTTGAAAATTCATATTCGGGTAAACACTTCACACAAAAAGAGATTCTTGCAATTTGCGTCACACGGAGAGAAAATGTGAACTCTGTTAACCTTGGTTTATATCAAAGATAGCAAATAACATTTCTCATCAAGTAACTTAGCAAAGTTATGACCTTAGGAGGCAAAATTAATGATTTCATACAACAACATGAATAACATTTTTCATTTGTCCTGGTAAAAAAAAAAAGGTAGGTTTTCAATTTCAATTTGGAAAAGCAGCTTTACATTAAGTAGAGTGTAGTGAAGATTATACACCACAACTTTTGTCTAAAAGGGCTCCTAATAAAAAGAAGTAAAAAATGACTTCTCTATAATTTTTGGTGAAAATGTATTGAACAATGCTACTGTAGGCAATGAGAACCAAAAAATCATTCCGACCTCATATAATGATGATTCTGAAATCATATATTACGGTAAAAGTATAGCTAATAAACAAAAACACTGAAAATACCAATTTTTTAGAAAAAATGGAAAGGTGTTGCAAATTCTTTTTTGGACTTTGCATAGCATGAATGAACTTCAAACCATGTGGAATGGTTTAGCGAGAAATTAAAAAAAATGTGAACACTGTGACTGAAAGGTTAAACGCTGTAATCAAAGTAGAGGGTGGCCACAATAAATATTGACTTTTTCCTCAAAAAAACAAAAGGCCGTTATTGTTATTACTATATATTATTGTATGTTTACTTATTCTCATCAGTATGATGGAATATTACATGAAATAAATATTGAATAGTTTATCATCATTTTGTTACGTTGTATAAGTGTACTGTATTTTTTAATTTCTTCACTCGCTAAATCATTCCATATGGTCTGAAGTTCATTCATGCTATGCAAAATTAAAAAAAAATAAAATTTGTGACACCTTTCATATTTTCAGTGTTTGTGTTTATTAGCTGTACTTTTACCTCAATATAATTGTCGGAATTATTTTTTTTTGGTTCTAATTCCCTACAGTAGAATTTTTAATACATTTTTACCAAAAATTATAGAGAAGTAATTTTTTACTTCTTTTAATTAGGAGCCCTTTTAGACAAAAGTGTGTAACCTTTACTGCACACTACTGTAGTAAAAACAAATTTGGTAAAGAATTTAAACATTTCTCTATAAACCCTACACATCCCCAATGTGCAAGCCCGTGGTGATGGTGGCGTGGAAAAACTCGCTCCGTCATACGGAAAGAAACCTTGAGAGGAACCAAACTTAAAAGGCAAACCCATCCTCATTTGAGTGAAACCAGATAAAAATACAAACCATGTAGCAGAAACTTCACTACAGTTTAAAATAAAGACTAGTCTATCTTATAACTGTACTGGACATTGTAGTGCTAAATGATTTCAGTAAAACAGTTTATATCATCAGCAGACGTCCCAAAAAAGTTGAACATGCAACAGAACATCAAGAAATTAAAATAAATCTAAATAATGAAACATGGAACTTCATGGAGAACATTTCATGCAGCTCATAATTACCCAAGAGACTTTGTTAAGCTATTTATTTGACATAACATGCAATATAATGGCCCTGCGATGGCCTGGCGAGCTGACCAGGGTGTACCCCACCCTCGCCCAGAGTCGGCTGAGATGGGTGCTAGCCTCCCCGTGACCCTAATTAGGATTAAGCGGTTCAGAAATGAATGAATGCAATATAATACATTACACTTAATACTGAACAGAACAAGTGATTGTTAGACATTTTCATGAATAGTTCATTTAATCCCTGATTTGAAAAACAAAGACTAAATAGATAAACTCTAATTGCTCCAGCACCAGCTAATGACTTTAAGTGAAATGTTTGACTGTATAGCTGTACTTACGTGTAAACATTGTCAGGAACCATGGAATCGCATATAGCTGTAGGGAAAAAAAAATTGGCTTTGGTTAGATATGGAAAAAGCCTCCATTTGTCATATTTCTGCATCAAAAAGCATTTGTAAAACAAATAAATTCATTCATAAATTGTGTGTAAAAACCATTTTCACTAAAAGTGTTATCCATGAAAAACAGTTTTGAGGACAAAAATCCTCGAGTGTGTACAGATGTATTTATAAGGAGGCTCACTAATGTGAATTTTGATCATTCTGCTTCAAATCATTTTCAAACTAATTTTTCAATTAGAGCAAAAGTTATAGCAACCTATAACAGGATGAATAGGTGTCCAATGCTGTACATTGGCTAAGCTGCATTATTGGAAGATTTAGCATAAAATGCTACATATTCACGCTACAGAAACAGGGAAAAGCTCCGGCTCTGATGAGACACTACTGTAGGCTTGAATGTAAAAAGCCCAACAGACTTATTTTACTGAATAATTGGTGTTTACCAACGTATACAATATCATTTTATGAAGAGAATGAATGTATCCACTCATTAAATAAATACAGCTTAAAAAATATTGATATTTGAGGATCCTTTCATATATGGTAGCTGAATGAAGCAGTCAGCAATGTTTGTGCGCATGAAACTCTTGCTCCTCCAGGCAAAACAGTCCCTCCACCTTCTTTCAGCTCTAAAACCCAGACCCATAAAAGAGCAAACATTGCTCGACAGCTCTATTGAGCATAAATAAAGGATGACAGTGTCGTATCCTTCAATATACTTTCATTGTATATTATAAAAAGAAACCCCACACACACACAAAAAGACCCAAACTTGTAAGTATAGTCGAAAGTATTCATGAGGTGTCTTTCCAAAACGATCTATCCTAGAGGTGCAAATTCACCCACAATGACATGCATATCAAAATTTGTAATAAAGAAATAGGCCTCTTACTTTGAAATTAAATTAGAAGTGAACTGGGTAAAGACCACACCCCTTAACTTGTTTCTACTATGCGTTCTGGTCTCCGATATTTCAAAGTTGTTGTTCTTATTAAATTCATCTCATTTCACTGAAAATCATTGAGCAGAAATAAAAGAAGCTTGATTGTTTGTTTTAAGGGCCTAATGGCAAATCCTGACTGCTAATCCTTATGACGAGACTGATAAAATCGTTTCTCAGTGGACCTGATACATTTCAATAGCAATTTCCATGTGATTTTAGCACAACGTACCAACTTCACATATCTTTATATCTTTCAATATTTCGAGGACATTTCTTTTCAGTGTGACATTAGGACATCAAACAGAGAATGAATAAACACAAAATCAACGTGTGGTGAAAGAGGCACAGGTGCAGCAGAGACAATGGCTGGAGTGAGAATGGCATGAGTTTTGCTTGATGAAGAAACGGAGAAGGACGTGAAATGTGCTCGTTTTCTCTCAAGGCTGTTCATATTGCTGCTTTATAACAAAGAAGAACAAAAAGAATTTGGCCTTTCTGCAAAGTAACACAAGGATGTGACATCTAGACCAATCACGGATAAGGAAAAGTTTTAGATTTAATAACATCTATATTTTAAATGAAAAGAAAAAAGGCAGCTCTGTAGTTTTGTTTCGAGAATATAAAACACACTTAAGGGGCACTTATAGAGTACAAGGTAATTCCACCATGCAGCGTGGATAACGCAGCAAAAGCCCTGTACTGGTACCTCTTTAATTACCCATGTGCTCATCTTCCAACATGTCTTATAGTATGTGGACATAGACAAACTGGCGGGAGGAAAACTCTCTCATTGATGGCTGGGGTTTGACTTTAAGGTCAGAGTTCATATATTGTTTCCTATCAGTATTCCATAGTAACAGCTTGTCTGTTGATATTCATTTAAAGTTATAAGGGCGCTATGTATTTTTTGACCTTGCTCTGACCTTCACATTTGACCTTGACATTTCAAAATCCAATCATTTCTGGGAACCAAACTTGCTGAAAATAATTGGTGAATAAATGTGATCAGCAAACAAAGGTACAGATGGACAAAACAACTGACAAATGCTGGTGATTATACCTCTTTTCTGTGGCACAAGAACCAAGATGCCAGTATCATTTTCTAAGCTAACAGAAAGTGTCTAAAATGCCATGAGGGTGACCTGCATAGTGCGCTGGACTTTTAGAACATTTTGCACCCTCCATAGCTCATTGGTTCTCCCAATAGAGGAATGTGTGCGCTTGTGTAGTTCTCATTTTTACTTCTGTATTCACAGCTAGAATTCCCAGAGACAAGGTATACATGTTCTCTGGCTGTCATGATGCCGATGCCAGAGCTGAAAACACGTCTACTGCTGTCGCTCGTCAAACCCACTGGATCCGCCTAATTCAGCCTGTATGCACTTGTGAGTAACTTTCCACCGATATGGATGGTCCCACATGGATAGGCTAAAGATGCATTTTTTCTTTAGTAGATATCCCGATCCAAGAGGTCTCGGGTCAGGGTTTTGTCCTTGTTACATACATTTTGATCAATGACAGGCTGCTAATGTTTGGATTACATTCTCCTCAACTTGTAAGTTACTTTGGCAAAACACAGCTACTAAATAAATGTAAACATCAAGCCAAGTATGTAATAAACTTGTAATGTGTGTATTTATCATCTGGGTCGATATAGCTTGTGTTACTCTGTAATTATATATGTGCCTTTTGAGAGATTCAATATAAAAACCAGAAATTACATTATGTTGTTATTATCATTAGGGATGTCTCAGAGCAGGAGATGAAGAGGGTGCATCATATTACAGCTCACTGCACATGTGATCGAACATTCCTCCAAAGGCTCGGTGCCCGGCAATGCTTTCGTTTCTGAACCGTTAAAAAGTTATAGATGTTAACACAAACAAAAACAAGCTATCTGTTTATGTTGGCCATCACAAGTCTGTGGGAAAACTGATTTCACAGGGAACATTAGGACGCAGCCAGCCAAAACCCAATATTGTTTTTACACCATCAGCCAAGATAGATTTGTGCTTTAGTGAAACAGTGATTCAAAATGACATGATCAAATATTACCCAGACAGGAAAAATAATGCTCTAATTCTTTGAAAACTACACAGTTTTGCAGTTCTACTGAAAGATGAGAAGCCGCAGACAAAAGTTAAACAGCGTCAAATGGCTCAGAAGGGACGAAAAATCAATTAAAAGCTACAAGATTCATTAACATCCATAAACGCCATCCGTAAATTCAACAGCACAATTCATCCACTTATACAGCAGACGCCAGGCTTCTTATCACAATCAGGGCACTAGCAGCTTCTTAAAAAATGAAGAGGACATCAGCTTAATGTTAATTGTTGCTATTCATCTTTTATTCTGCTTTTCATGGCGCTCCTGGAGTTTTGCAGAAGATGGACAAGGCTGGATGATCATTAATCTTTTTCTTCTCTGATGGAAAAGAGCCTGGGAGGGGATTCTGGGATTTGTCTCCCGCAGGACAAAGTGTGAAGGCAACGAATTTGTCATTGTGGTACAGGTAGAGTTTGGCAAAGACGTGCAAACATTAAAAAAGCTGATAGGACAGGATATAGACAGGGCTAAACTTAGAACACATAAAAACCAGTTTTAAGCTGCTTTTACATGGACTCTTGCAAGGAACAACAACACGTTACCCACGGTGCAGCTGCCTGCGTAAAAACGACTTGTACTGCACAAACTTGGCACTGGTGACGCAGCTTGCTTTTTTCGAGGTGGGGAACAAATTGTTCCGGGTGCAACTTGCCTTCTGAAAACAATCGGTGACGAGTAGGAGTGTTTACGCATGAACAGCAGCATCCATCAGGGTCATTATAGTATTTCACTTGCTTTCACAGCGGATAGATCTCCAGTGGTTTGCTTGCGTGTTGTGTCTCTAGCTTCCTGCTTGCCAGATTTAAGAGTGACTGTGCAAACATGCAGCAAAGTGGGCGCAATTTGTTCAAGGGGCAACTTGTTGTCACTGCAGCCTAAAAGCTGGCCGTAATGATCGCTCAGGTCTTCACATCTGGCCATTTACCACCTTCTTTCAATGTGTTTTGAGATCCAACTGTTTGCATACCCTCTAATAAAATATGGCAGTCATTGATATGTGCTGCTGTAATGAGACAATCAGTGTTTTTCTACGTTTCTGCAATGCTTTATTAGTGAGCGATCATAAGAGTTTGTCTCATTATCACACATTAGTGAGATATTTGATAAAAACAGTTGGTAGTTTTGACGACTTTTATAAATATTAAAGTCCTGGGGGCATTAATGATGATTTTAAAATAAATAAATAAATAAAGAAAAACAAAGGAAAAAAACTGTGATTGATGAAACACTAGTCAATTTGCATCCAGAGAAGTTTTCTGTATCAAACACATCCATCTAAAAAGACGCATAAGGCAAACATAGAATGATGGATGCTTTGGAAGTATTATTAGATTCAGATGATATGGTTACATCACTATTACCCATTTTTCACTAGACCTGATACATATATTATGACAGACACAGTCAGTAGAACGCTTCTCTTTATAACTGCTTATTATATTTAAAATATCTATAAATAAATTCATGATGCAATAATATGATCCTACTGGCATGCAAACATCCTTGCTTCGCAGACACTTTATTAGAGACACCAACTTGATAAATAACATCTAAAAATGGCTAATCGGATACTCATCAGGGAACACTGGATGATTTGCTGCCTCGAGCTAGTTGATAAATAATTGTGGGATGTCCCATGTAATAGGCAAACCACTTGGTGGTGCTCTACCGAGGGCTGGAATCCTTTTGCTACAGTGTCCAGCCAATGTGTCACATAATCTACACATACTGTGACACCACGTACTTACTGACCTCCACACTCTGTAATGATGCTTTTGCCCTGCAACTGCTATGACCTGCTAATTGGCCCATCCGCAGTTAGCTTTTATGACTGTGTTCCTGTGCCTGGAACTAGAACTGGATCATTGCCGTCCTCATTATGATGAGCTGCTAGCTACTTCCAGTTTGCCAAGGCTGGGGGGTTTGGGAGCAACGTACAATCAACACTATTGGCTGCTGTAAACAGCGATCACTATCCGCAAAAGTCCTTCTCTACCATTCTGTTTTTACAGGAAATATGTATTAATGCAGAATCAAAATGCATGCTGACATCAGTTTCACAGGAAGCTAAAAAAATGTTTGGGATCAAACAGTTTCCTCATGATGCGCTAGGTGTAGGGCATAGTGGGGTAGTGGTTAGCACTCTCTGGCCTGTGACTGGCGAGGGCATTTCTGTATGGTGTGCTATATGCATGTTCTTCCCCTGTCTTAGGTAGGACTACGGCTCAGGAAAGAATGAATGAGTCTGGGTGTGGTTTAACACTTTGCTTGGGTGGGTTTCCTCCTGGTTCTCCAGTTTCCTTCCACTACCTAAAACATGGCTATGCTACATTGCTGCTAGGTACATACGGGTGCGAGTTGTATTTTATAGTCTTATGTAATATGCTTTCTGGGTCCACTAAGACACTAACCAGGATTAAGCTCTTACTGACAATGCAAAAGTGAATCTATGAATAAAAGAATCAATAAATGATTCAAAGAATCAATCAAATAAAAGTGATTGACACAACCCAGATCATGCAGCTCTCCAGAGATGCTTTAAACTTAAAGCTTGTTCAAAAACAAAAAACCAGGGTTGTCTGTAAAAAATCTCAGTCCCGGCTGTTCTTCTCCTTTATGTAAAAACTCTTTAAATAGATGCGACAAAATCCCAAGAGTTTCTCTATAGAAATGTGCTGTTTGGTCAGAACTAAACTGTATATCTGGAAAGTCTGTCGAATTCATGCTTAAAGAACAAGTCAGTGCAGTCATGACAACTTGAAGATGGGATGTTCTTACAAGGGTGGGCTGGAAAGTTCATAGGCTGACTAAGAAAGAGTAAAACCAGAGCAATGAAACAGGAGAGCTTCTATACCAAGAGGATCTCACAGTGCAACACAGATGGAAGAAGTAGTTGGACCGCAGAGGAGACTAGGTTGCAAAATAGACCACATTTGGTCAAATTCAACCATTGCATCATGGTCAGCCTATGTCATGGTCTCAACCTAACTTTTCATCCCGCCATCGTCTGCTGTTCTTCTCCTGGGGCTGCTGCACTTCCAACACTTTCGATTTCCTTCTCTTATTTTATTTTCGCAGTGAATCATATATATGTACATCAATAAGCCATAATGTTGACCCCTACTGACTGGTCTTCGGCTAGGCAGCCCCATACACAGCTGGCTGCAATACACTGTGGGTCCTGACTCCTTTCTATCATGGTCAGCATTAACAGTTTCAGCAGGCTACAGTAGCTCTTGTGTGGGATCAGACCAGATGTACTAGCCTTTGCTGCCCACGCACATCAATGAGCCTTGGGCACCCATGACACTCTTGTCAGTTCACTGGTTTTCTGTGATAAACTACCCAGTCAGCCTATGAACTTTTCAGCCCACCATCGTCCATTGTTTTTCTCCTTGGGCTGCTGCACTTCCAACACTTTCGATTTCCTTCTGTTATTTTATTATCTGAGTGAATCATATATATGTACATCAATCTGCCATAGCGATAACCCCACCTGACTGGTCTTCGGCTAGGCAGCCCCGTACACAGCTGGCTGCAATACACTGTGGGTTCTGACTCCTTTCCATCATGGCCAGCGCTAACAGTTTCAGCAGGCTACAGTAGCTCTTGTGTGGGATCAGACCAGACGTACTAGCCTTCGCTTCCCACGCACACCAATGAGCCTTGGGCACCCATGACACTGTTGTCAGTTCACTGGTTTTCTGTGATTTAAAACTACCCATTTAAAAATGTATATTTAGCATCAGTCGTTTTAAGATTATATAAGATTATATAAAGTGTCTGCCATGCATGTCCCTGTATACACAGATGAAACCCAGTGCATTGATAATAATAATAATAATAATAATAATAATAATAATAATAATAATAAAATGAATAGTTCATGTTACAGCTAGAGGTACAGTCTGCAACAGAGTATTATACAAAAATAATGTGCACCCTCAGACCAATCAGATTTAAGAATCAAACTGCACTAAGGTATGAAGAATTTTACTATATACTACACAGGATTGACAGGATCTGACTGGTTTGTTATCTGGGGTTAGGGGTATGTCCTATACGGGAATGGTGCAATCTGTTTGGTCTGCTGCATTTGGATTAGAAAACATTACACCGAGCTGATAATATACACAGCAAACTGAAATTCATCTAACCAGCCTCTGGTAAAAATGGTTAAAAGGCCTCAGTCTTGGTCTGTTTAAACAAACAAACAAACAAACAAATAAATAAAACCTTTTAAAAACCATTCAAATCCTGTTTTATTTTGCTTTTCTTTATGTTTCAGTGTAGTGTATACCTAAACTTTTAAAGAGGTTTATCAGAATTTAAAGGCCTAATTATAGATATATATTTGTTTATACACACCAGCAGGCTAAAGCGTTTAAATTTAGTAGGTGAATATGCGAGTATTATAATGTATGTGTATGTACATCAACGCTTTGTTTTATTTGTGTAAGATTACGTTCATAGGCCGATATGAGGGGTGCATTGAGCTGTTAATAATTTGCGTAATTTGTTGTGTACATAAATTTATTAAATAAATTTTTTCATTTGTGTAGTTGAGGGTTGTTTTAAATATTATTAATTATAATATTACTGATGGTCTAATAATTGTATTGCTAAAATTATTATCACAAATTCTTTGGTTGTTATATGTGATTTATTTGAAGTGTGATTGTAATAATGCTGGAAAGTTCTAGATATATAAATAATAATATGTTGTTTACAATTCATATACAAATGAGGGGATTTATCTAACAGGTCTTGAAGCATATAGAACATTATAGAATATTCTGCAGCCTATAAAAGTTTTAAAAAAAATTTATTAATACATAATTTACGATTACGATTACGATTATGATGCGATTTTCTCTCCTAATATGTTAGGCTGCCCTTGAATGTGCATGCACAGCAGTTTGTAAAAGATACAGGTAGCAGCATTGCGTTTGTACCGACTGGATCTGGATACGACTAAAAATGGGGGGTGGGGTGGGGGGGGTTGTTTGCCATAACAAAGCTCTTCTGCATCTGCACAGAAGATGCAGAAGTGTTACACACTGTATGAAGGATGAGAGTGCCTTAATTGCCTTATTTGCTAGTTGACCTTTACTGCTGTGATATTGAAATATATCAGATATATGCTGTGATAAATAAAGAATTAGTCCTAATCTTCTTTTAAAGCACAAGTTTAAGCAGAAGCAAGCCAGCACGGTGATAAACGGATGAATAAAAGAAGGCCACATTGCAATCAGTGTTGTCAAGGCAGCTCAGTCAGACCACTAGAGCTCCCTGTTTGAATGAGGATTCTTTATTTGCTTGGCTAAATGTGAACGCGTCTCCTGACAACACTGTCCTTTAAGAGGCTCCAGGCAAAGGCTGATGATGTCATTACTGTTATTGAAAATCTTACAGATACTGTATATATAAAATCTCTGGAATGGGTCTCAGAATTTAAGATGAAAATAATCTGGCATGACTTTCTAACAGGTTTGCTACTTAAACACATCATTCGTCCATTTATTCATTCATTTATCCACATTTATCTTCCCTTATCTTTACTTCGCCCTTTTATTCTCATAGAAATTGAGTGGATCTGGAATGTCTGCTGGGAACGCTGTGAGAAAGATGAAAATACACTCCATCAGGGGTGAATTAGTTATACTTGCACATAAGGTGCATGCATCCTTGAGGAGATGCTGCAGCAGGAAATATACTGGAATCTACTGCTTTTACATACTTAAGAGGGGTGAAAAAAAGCAACCCAAGTCCCATGTTCCAGTGTATTCGAAACCATTTGTTACAAAACAAATTTCCGGGAAAAAAAGAAACCTTGTGTGATCAATTATAAACCAGGTGAATTCTTCCTGAAAGTGTTTCAACTCATCTGTATTCAGCAGTATTAGCAGCTCCAAGCACTTTAGTGTAGCTAGTTTTTATATCCACAGGGATCGATGGGGGATTAAACTGGCCGCTCTAATGATTTACAGCTGCTATAGTCCCTCATATTTTATATATTTATATTAGTCCAATAACATGATGGTAGATTTCTGGTTACATTTCAAGAAAGGTGCATGTCAGGATATGGAGTTGGGTCTGGTGTAAGGTCTGGCATAGGGTGTGGCACAGGGAGGAGTGTAGAGTGTGGTGTAGGGAGTGTTATAGGGTGTGATTTTGAGTGTGGTGTAGGGAGTGGCGTATGGTGTGACATATGATAAAAAGAAGGGTGTAGGGTAGGATGTGGGGTAGGGTGAAGGGTTGGGTGCTGCATAGGGTGTGGCATTGGGTGTGGCACAGGATACATTGCTACGCTGTACCACATGTTGTCGATTTGATGCAGAAGAATAAATTAGCCTTGAGCCATATTTGTACGTGTGTGAGTGTTTGTGTGTGTGAGTGTTTGGGTATACACATGTTCCTTCTGTGACAAAGATAAGAAGAGGTTCACTGGTAAAGCTCAGCTAATTTTCCCCCATATGTGAAGTTCTCCTGCACAATGTAAATACAGAACTAACCCTTTCATAGCTTTCTACCAGCAGTTTTTTACCAAGCACTCATTTGGTGGGTGATCTGGTGTCAGAGACAGGTCAAGTACAAAGCTGCGTTAAATTGTTCATGAAAACAGTGAGCACTTACGTCTGGAATGAAGCCGATCTCGTTGAGGTGGTTGCTGAGCTCGGGATCGTGGAAGGCAATCATCTGAGAGAAGACAGTCAGGTACTCTGATAGAGGAGGAGACACGGCAATGAGACATTTGGCACTGGGCAAGGCTACTGTCGCCCCACTTTTCTGTCATAGTATAAATACGTACATTTACTTTAGACAGAATAAATTTAGGATGGTAAAAAAGTTTTTAAAAAATTTTATTAGTACATTTTGTAGTCTAGATTTTGTTGCGGCTGGCCAGTGATTAGACAACGTTTAGTTTTATTTTGAGCATTGACTGTCATTCTGTGAATCAGCAAAATACAGTTTGTCTGTGGCACAAAAAAGTGTTAACAAAGTGGATGAATTGGATAATTTATCAAAGTGTTAAACTTTTGGTAGAAGTTCATAGACTGAGAGCCTGTTTTTTTTTACAAAAGCCTGTATAGTGGAGCTACAGCAGGATATTTTTGAACTTGTTTAAATATAGTTATTTAAAACAAGTGGACAGTCTTTGAGTTATTGTACTATGAGAATTGATTACCATTAGTAATCAGCACGCCTACTTAGATTTACATTTACAGTATTTGGCAGACGCTCTTATTAGGAACAACTTACAATTATCATTTTTATACAACTGAGGAAGTAAGGGTTAAGGGCCCTGCACAAGGGCCCAACAGTGGTGATAGTGGGGACTGAACCATTGACCTCCGGATCAGTAACCCATCACCTTAAACACTAAGCCACCGCTGCCTACTAGCAAGTTCCACAAGCCCACAAACAAGGGAAACCCCAACAAGCTTTTAAGAGATGCCATAATAAAGGCTCCCAATTGGCACATCAACAAGATGCAGGACTGTCAGCCTGGAGATCGCAGGGTAATGCCACAGCGATCCACGTCCGTGAGTCCGTGGGAGCTAATTGGCTGAGCTCTCACCTCCCTGTCACTTACTGTAGAGTGTCTGAAAGCTCACATGTACAAAGGAGCGGATACGGTTTTCTCTCCTAGTATGTTAGGCTGCCCCTGAATGTGCATGCGCAGCAGTTTGTAAAAGATACGGGTAGCAGCATTGCGTTTGTTTACATATATTTTTTCTGTGTTACCACTTCTAAGTCTTTTCTAAATGGGAAAAATAAGTTGATATTTACAAAATTATCTCAGAATGTGGCTCATGTGCATGGCAGATAGATGCAGAAGTTAGCACTCCCCCACCCCCACAAAAAAAGTCTAAAAAACTAGATGTATTGGGTATCAGATAACCAAATCACGCACTCATTTGCCAAATCGCTTAATCCTACTAGGGTCGCTGGGAGGCTGGTGCCTATCTCAGCCAATATCATTTTGCATAGCCTGCCAGACCATCGCAGGGCAACACACACAACCATTCACTCTCACACTCACTCCTACAGGCAATTTGGAACAGCCTGTCTTTGGACTGTGCGAGGACCCAGAGGAAACTCATGCACGCACAGGGAGAACACGCATACTCTACACAGAAGCACCCAAGCCCGGAACGCGAACCCAGGAATTTCTTACTGTGAGGTGGACGTGCTACCCACGACACCAATGTGCCGTCCAGTCTCCAGTCCTCTTTATCTGAATTTATTTGGACACAATAGCCACTGATAAATCCTACGCATTCCAAATTGCACGGTTTGTGCTCATCCACTTTGATTTGCATAATGAAACACCCCCGGATCCCCATGTACAAGAATCAATATCCATCTAAAAAGCCTGTCTGAGGTACTGCTTGGTGTAGACAATGGAGAGCATGCTGAAAGGTCAATAAAATCAATGTGGGCATGTACATGTGTGCTTTCTTAATATAGTTTGAAAACCTGCAATGGTCTGACAACATTTTGCTGCTGTATCAACAAATATGCAAGCATACAGTAGGCACAGTTACAACTGGGGTGAAAAATAAAAAAACAGATAAGAAACAGGTTGTGTATGAACTCCGGCAAAAAGAAAATGTATATCTTCGAACACTGCCTGGCCAAAAATAAAAAAAAGTCGTGCACACTTATATTCTCTTGGACGGCCCTGATTAGCATAGGCAATCTCCATGGCACTGCTGCTCCAGCTGGTCAGGTCGAGGCTCAGCAACTTTATGTGGCAATGAATTTAATTTAGCTGATGACCTGAATGTACTGAATGAGCAGGCTATCACATCAATAGACCTTTTCTTCCCTGATGACATGGATATAAAACTGATCCTCAAACAGTGAAAGAGTGGTTCAGAAAGCATGAGGAATCATTTTCAAACACTGGCACCACAGAGTCCTGACCTTAACCCTATTAAAAATCTTTGGGATGTGCTGGAGAAGACTTAATGGAGTGGTTCCATTTTCACATCATCAATTCAAGATGTCGCTGAAAAATGAATCCAACTCTTGATGGAGATAAACGTGGTGATGTTGCTCAAGTCCAGTTAAGGTTTGCATAGTTTTAACAGAATTGCTATGTATGCGACAGGTCAGGGTGGGAACACTGTATCAACCAATCAGATAGCGCTTCTTGTCTGAATAATATTGAGTCTTGCCATATGAAATTATATTAAGAAAACTCACATTATGACCCGCAAGGCTCATCAGAAATAATGTACGTAAATTCAGCTATCAAAATACTTATATTAGCTGATAATAGCTCGGCCATTATTCGCAGCCGTAGCCTAATGTTTGAAGAAGTGAGTTTGGGACAAGAAGGTCACTGGTTCGATTTCTGAACCAGCAAGAAAAAAATGGGTGGCAGTGGGGGGAGTGAGCTGCACCTTCCCTTCCTCCACCTCCATGGCTGAAGTGCACCTAACCCCCAAGTGATCTCCAGGCACCCCAATGTGGGCGAATGGGCCATTGGCAGGGCAAAAACAGCACGAAGTGTGCATATCCGCAATTGGCTAAACCAACAGACAACAAAATAAATTCAGTATTTGAAAAGCACACTGTGTGTATAGTATATTTAGGGAATGAAAGTATTTGGTAAGATGTATGTATATATTTAGTATTTTCTATTATTATTATTTTTATTATTATTATTTTTTCTGAAATTTTTCCCAAAGAAATAGTTGCTGTGACCCTGCAATGGTCTGGTGAGCTGTTCAGAGTGTACCTGTCCCTGACTAATGTCGGCTCTGTCCTCCCCGCGACCCTAGTGTATTTAGCGAAAATGTCGAACGTACATTTCTGACAATCCTGTGGGCGTGAATATTATAAAAAAGTTAGTTCATTCAACCTCACCATACATGACTGATAGGCTAAGCACCTTCGATTTCATGAAATAACTTTTAAATACACACCCACACACACACCTGTATGCATACACAAAACATTTAAAAAGTGAATGACCCCTTCAAATAAAAAAAAAAAACAAAAAAAAAAACACACACTGAACATGTTCTGATTCTATTAGAATACACATTGAAAGACTACGCACGGACATCAAATACACATCAATATTAAAGAAGAAAATTAAAGTCTTTTTACCTTCATTTAACAGACGCTTCTATGATTTTAAGTTATGAGAAGGAATTGTGAATAGACTCACCCTGGATGACGTGTGAGTTATCCTTCAGAAAGAAGTTGTAAAGATATTTGGGGATGAAGGCAGACATGCAGGCATACGCAAGAGCTAAAAAAACCCAAACAGCAGTTATTTATTAGAAATAATGGGAATGGACTGAACCTTGAATGTATACCGAATTAAATAACACATTAAAAGGGTGAGAGTGTTTGAAGCTGTAAGAAATGTAAAAAATAATAATAATAATAACTGAAAAAGACTCTTACCCTCGTTGTTGAAGTTCAGGTACAGGAACGGGGCACAAAGTGAATCCAAACCTGATGAGAAAAATGTATACATGTCATGTGCCAATCATGTTAAAAGATACCTTTGCTCAGCAACTTTCTGTGGCAATGAATTTAATTTAGCTGATGACCTGAATGTACTGAATGAGCAGGCTATCACATCAATAGACCTTTTCTTCCCTGATGACATGGATATAAAACTGATCCTCAAACAGTGAAAGAGTGGTTCAGAAAGCATGAGGAATCATTTTCAAACACTGGCACCACAGAGTCCTGACCTTAACCCTATTAAAAATCTTTGGGATGTGCTGGAGAAGACTTAATGGAGTGGTTCCATTTTCACATCATCAATTCAAGATGTCGCTGAAAAATGAATCCAACTCTTGATGGAGATAAACGTGGTGATGTTGCTCAAGTCCAGTTAAGGTTTGCATAGTTTTAACAGAATTGCTATGTATGCGACAGGTCAGGGTGGGAACACTGTATCAACCAATCAGATAGCGCTTCTTGTCTGAATAATATTGAGTCTTGCCATATGAAATTATATTAAGAAAACTCACATTATGACCCGCAAGGCTCATCAGAAATAATGTACGTAAATTCAGCTATCAAAATACTTATATTAGCTGATAATAGCTCGGCCATTATTAGCAGCCGTAGCCTAATGTTTGGAAAAGGGGGTTTGGGACCAGAAGGTCGCTGGTTCGATTTCTGTCATTTACACTATCCATCCATTCATCCATCCATTATTCTATCACATACAGGATCCTTCTGAGGCAGGTGCCTTCTGGGGTCGGTGGTGGCACGTTGGCTGCAGTCACTGGGTGGCCCGGTTGTGGGGGGCGGCTGCTACTGGCCTGTCTTGCCCTGGGGGGCCTCCCGGGGAACGAGGGTGTCTAGTGCTGCTTGCAGCTCGTTATCTGGATGGTAGGTTGCTTCCCTCTAGGCTGACATCCCCGGCTCCCTCTTCTTTCCCATTCTCTTACTTTCACACATAAATATAGGGACTTGGGAGATGTGTACATTACGCGGTCTGGAGCGGCTCGCCTCTCAGTTTTAATTACACTCTAGACACCAAAACACAAGAAACTCAGTACACAAACAACTTTTGGGGGGCGTGCCATATAATGCATGGCGAGCAGAGCTGGTGGCCTCGCTCCCAGCATAATGAGGTCATTGCCCCACAATTTTAATTGCAACCAACACACAGTCAAGAGCGGGGAGGGTGAGGGTAATAGGGACCTCTCACACCCCTGTTCCCCTGGATGCCGCCGGGGGTGGGCGGCTGTCCCCGAAGCTGGAACCCGGATTTACTGTGCTGATGGGGGGCTGCTGGACCCGGGGGGTGGCCGGTCTGCCGCGTCTTGGGGGGAGGTTGGTAGAGGGGTGGCTGGGGGTGGTGGTGGGGACTGGATTTATGGCTGTGCGGCTGGAGCATCGGGGTGGGTGCTGGCCCGCGCCGGGTGGTTGTCTGGGGGGCCTGGATCTCCTGGGCATGGTGCAGGCCCTCTGCCTTGTGGAGAGGGCACTGCCTCTGAGCCCTTGGGGCCCTGGGCCCTTCGCTTTAGCCGCCCTGGGTGGCCGGGACCTGGCGGGGTCGGGGCCTGTGCCCCGCGGCCGCGGGGGGGCTCTGGCTGGGGCTCTCCTCTGCTGCCCTCCGGGTGGGTCCGGGGTCGTCTTCGGTGTGGGGTGGCTTGGGTTTGTGCTCCGAGGTTGCTGCTGACGGCCTGGGTCTCTGGGCTGCCCTGGTCTGCCTCTGGCCTCTGCGGAGGTGTGGTGGCATTTGCACGGTCTCCGAGTGGCCACTTGTCGCCGATCACTCACTTGTTCCAAATGTTTTGCATGCTGGCACGGTCACTGGGTTTGTACATCAAGAGGTAGTTTTTTTTTGGTTTTTTTTGTATGTGTGTGCATATGTATATATGTGTGTGTGTGTGTGTGTGTGTGTGTGTGTGTGTGTGTGTGTGTGTGTGTATATATATATATATATA
>JAOUQZ010000039.1:25222032-25235620 GCA_028564935.1 Neosilurus hyrtlii
ATATAGTATCCATCCATCCATCAATCTCTTATATATAGTATTAATCCATCCATCCATCCATCTCTTATATATAGTATCCATCCATCCATCAATCTCTTATATATAGTATTAATCCATCCATCCATCCATCTCTTATATATAGTATTAATCCATCCATCCATCAATCTCTTATATATAGTATTCATCCATCCATCCATCAATCAATCTCTTATATATAGTATCCATCCATCCATCCATCCATCAATTAATCTCTTATATATAGTATCCATCCATCCATCAATCTCTTATATATAGTATTCATCCATCCATTCATCCAGCCATCCATCCATCCATCTTTTATATATAGTATCCATCCATCCATCCATCCATGAATCTCTTATATATAGTATCCATCCATCCATTCATCCATCCATCCATCCATCAATCTCTTATATATAGTATTCATCCATCCATTCATCCATCCATCCATCCATCCATCTTTTATATATAGTATCCATCCATCCATCCATGAATCTCTTATATATAGTATCCATCCATTCATGAATCTCTTATATATAGTATTCATCCATCCATCCATCAATCTCTTATATATAGTATTCATCCATCCATCCATCCATCCATCCATCAATCTCTTATATATAGTATTCATCCATCCATCCAATTATCAATCTCTTATATATAGTATCCATCCATCCATCATTCTATTATATATAGTATAAATCTATCTATCCATCCACCCACCAATCCTTCCGCCCATCAATTCATCATTCTCTCATTTATAGTATTCATCCATCCTTCATTTTATTATCTATAGTATCCATCTATGTTTCATCTTTCTACACATCATCCATTGATACTCATGGCACATGAACCACTGAGCTTTTCACACTTATCAGCTAAAAATCCACCACTGACTGTAGCTGCAAAAGTATACACTGAGCCAATGCTCTCGATACACTTCACTGGAGTCTTCACCCAGAAATCCTCCACATTTCAGTTTGGGATTCTGAACTAATGAAGCACACAAACACAAAAATAAAACACAATCACCAGGAAAGTACCTCCAAACTCCTACTGGCTGTTATAAAGCCAGGGGCGTGCTTTTAATCGGCATTCATCAAGCCCAGGTCAAGTACAACTGAGCTTACCTGCAGCTCGCTTTAATACCCAATCAATAGTGAGAAAAATGGACCAAGATATAGCACTGCAAGAACTAATCAATACACACAAAAGCCCACTTATGCCAATGAGCATGTAAGATTGACTAAGTGAAGATGGAATAAATGAAGGGCATGGAGGCTTTAGTGGAATTAAAAAATGAATAATATGCATAATGCACATCAATAATTATGTTGCATGCACCATTGAGGGGGAACCTGCATGAATAAGATTTTTACGTGTGCTAATTACTCTCGATATAGATTCCCAGAAGAGATAAATTCAAATATGACACAAATTAAAGGTAACAAGATGTAAAAAAATAAATGAATAAAAAATGAATGACTAAACACCTTTCCAAAATATATTATGAACGCAAAACAAGAGTACAGACCGGAGTGTGTGTTTTGTTCATAAAATCCTTCGACATGTCATATCAAAGTAAAATATTAAGGCATGATCATTACACATTTTCTGACTATTAATACTAAAATATACCTTCAGCTACATATATAGTTTTTATTAATCTTCCCCCAATATTTTCTCCGCTAACCTAGTCATACCTCCATCACCACCACCAATCACAGAGAGGCAAAAGCAAGCATGCCTCCTCGGTGATACTTGATGCTCCCACCCGCATCTTTATGAACTGCTGTACATGCATATTCGGGCACCCAACAATCACGGAGGGAAAGCGCTATCCACTTTCTTGTACACATGTGCACCCATGATTGGCTGGTGATCGCTGTAAGTGACAGGGAGGTGAGCATATACCATCCCTCCTTCCCATGAGAGCTTGACCACTTAGCTCCCATGGACTCCTGTGGATGGCTGCGTGCATCAACGTAGAGTCGAATTTGCGATCTTCAGGATGAAAGTCACGCACCAATGTGCATACTACTGAAAACTCATAACAACAAGCTATCTTTTTTCTTGTAGAGTAATTTAATTAAAATGCTTTCATGCTCTGTGACTTTGCATGATTTTGGTGTTTGACTCTCAGCAGTGTGTATGAAGTAGCATGACACCCGTGCATCGGCCTGTTGAAGATATAGTTTATGTACATTAATGAAGGACACAGAGACAGCAGTGCAACAACCTTTATGCTTAAAAATGTGATTTGGCTTGTTAATCAGAAGGTGGCGGCATGGTGGCGTAGTGGTTAGCACATCCGCCTCACAGCAAAAAAGGTCGGTGTTTCTGTGTGGAATTTGCATGTTCTCCCTCCGGGTACTCCGTGTACTCCCACTGAACAAAGACTTGCATATAAGGCTAATGTGGCTAGGTGAGAGGAAGAGTGTGAACAGTTGTGTGTGTGTGTGTGTTGGCCCTGCAATGATCTGGTGAGCTGTTCAGTGTGGATCCTAGGAGGATTAAGCGGCTCCGAATACGAGTGAGCCATCAGAAGGTTGATTAAAGTCTAATAAAGCAATTTCAGGCATAAACAGGCAAAAAAAAGTTTTACACACACACACCAAAAAAAAAAAAAAACCTGCACACAACACACATCCACTGAGTTTTTGACTGATTGTATACTTATATATACAGGACTTGTGTCATGACAAACCAGTATAAGAATATATTTACTGATAGTGACTTTAAAGCACTTCTGTAAGTCGCTCTGGATTACAGCGTCCTACCAGTGAGTCAAATGAGCTGAAACTATACAGGTTACTGCAGGTGCTAAATGAACCCACGTGCACAGACCGCGCATCCATGTATCTTGTACTTTTAGGTGTACAGAGACGACAGTGGAATTAATTCATTCACAGGTAAAACATTTAATAGTTACAAAATGGCCGCCTTCTTCCCAGGTGCTCCTGATTCCCCCAAATGATTTTTTTAAAAACCAGGGAGCACGACAAAAGAAATAAAGGTTTCGACTCACCTCGACTCCCAGTAAAGCAGCCCAGGCTAGTCCTCGGAGAAGAGGAGGAATATCCACTCTGGCTTCCTTCCACACCTGGTTCTTTTTGTAAGGATACGCCTGAGGAAGGAACATTCAGAACACTTACAGCAATAAAACACACACTGCAGAAGCCCAGTAAAGCAGCTAGAATGTACAGAACTGCTACAGTGTGTGTGTGTGTGTGTGTGTCTGTGTGCATATAGAGCCTTAGTATTATTACTGACCCCAGTATATTACATCACAATACTGTTTTCTGATGCAGAAAAAAAATCTGAATTCATTAGAATAAGATGACAGCCTAGTGTGTGTTTAATACTGCACTTTTTTTGTATACTTGTGTGTGTGTGTGTACCTTCAGCAGCCTGTCAAACAGGACGATGCGTGTAAGCTGGTACTCAGTGTCTCTCTCTCGGATAATGAGAGGAAGGCTGGCGGCGGCTGAGAGCTCGTTACTGCTGATGGACTGAGGAAGACAGGTCTGCCTACACGACACAAATGATATGTTTCCTTGTGTTATTATAATTATTAAACGTTTTAAAGGTGTGCTCAGACGATACCGATCGTGATCCCAATTTGAGCCGATCATACTCCGATGATTGAGCCGAATTTGTTCCGATACGTACCGATGTGCCCCGATTGTTATCCAGTGTAATTCCCATGTTATTATGATCCACACTGATGTCCCCCCAATTTGTACCAATGTACTGACGTGTCTCCGATACTGTAATAAAAAATTTATAACAAGCAAATTGACTAGAAATGTGATCGGCATGTCTCCCAATGTTGCTCCCTTATTTTATACCAATGTTACACCGATCACTGATGTGTTCCGATGTTACTCTGATTTTTTCCTGTTTCCCCGATGTGCTCTGAACACACACACACACAAAAAAAACAACAAATTTTTCAACACTCCAAAAATACTTCAGTCTGCCCAAAGTTTTTCAAAATTCTACAAGGTCCTCTGATGTTCTCAGATTTCCTGTTATTTGAAAAATGATTGGGATCATGATCAGTATGGTATAAGTGCACCTTAAGTCTTTATTTTTTTTTTTACCATTCAGTTCTGTTTGGTTGCTCCTGATATGATTGTATGTACTGTTTTGCTTTTTTTTGTTTGTTTTTTTAAACTACTTTAACAACACATTTATTTTGTCGGTCTCTCTGTTGAGTGTTTTGAACTCCAAAAAAAGCTCCAGTTTATCGCAGTGTAATTTTACTGCGTTCGTGATTCTGCCAGTCTGTTATGACAGTCTTTTAAAGTTTGACAGTTTTTTGAAAGTTTTAAAAAGTGGCCAATTTCTGTTAATCTCTGTTAAATCCAAGTAAGTGATATATTAGGGATTTTTTTTTTGTTTCGGAGGTTGTTCCTTTAAAAATTTTTAAATCAATCAATCAATCAATCAATCAATCAATCAATTAATTAATTAATTGGTGGAGGGGGAGGGGTGTGTGTGTGTGTGTGTGTGCGCGAAAATAAATAAATAAATAAAAAGAAAAAAGACCCTGAGCGTCCCTAATAACCCCTGTGTAAGTGAGTCTGTGAGTTTCCATAACAAGTTTGTGTCCCTAATAACCCCATCAGAGGGGTAATAAGGGGACGGAAGGTTAAAAAAAAAAAAAAAAAAGGTGCAACTGAACCCTTAGGGAAAAGATTACTAATGAAACTAATGAAAAGAAGGCATCATGGGCCAACATTTAACAGCAAAACTATTACTGTCAACAAAAATAGTGGGAGTTACAATACAAAAATGCTTAAAACTGTCCCTTATTACCCCTTCGTACAGTACTGAAAGCTGGTCGTGTAAGGATCACGATGGTAGTAAGTAATACACAGTAAAGGCTGACTCACACATAAGCCATCTTGTCCGAAAGTACACATGAATTGCGAACTGGAACCTACATATTTTCTAAAATACTCAAACAAATTCGAGGTAAATTATCCATATTTGCGGTCTTGGTGAAAATTTTGGGGCAAAATTAGAATTTGTACATGAAAATCAATATTACAATCGAAGATATTCGAAGGTTTCGAAGAGGCCGCTAATTTCGAGCAGAATGGCCGTGTTTTCAGCCGAAACCAACTGAAAACGACGCCACACTATTCCGCGGCTATATCACTTTTCAGTATACGACCAGAACACTCACTGCATCCCATAATGCAACTTCCCAAAATGAAAAAAATTATAACACATGGCAGACAGTAGGAGTGGCTTCTCCTTCATCTATTTAAATCTACTGTTTTTCCATCTGTCTGTCAATCCATCTATTATATCTATCCATTTCTCATCCTTCAATCTGTCTACTCTCTTTCTATTTGTCCCTCTATCCTCTATGCTTATGGATCTTTCTTAATGTTTATATGTGCCTGTCGGCCTGCAGCATTTATCTATCTGTCCATCCATCCTTTATTCTATCTATTATTCTACCTGTCTGTCATTTCAGTTTATCAATATTATTAAGTCTTTTTATGTCTTGATATGTATTATACTTATGTCTCTGTTATTCGGTCCATCCATCCATGAATGATTCAGTGTGTTTTCCCATCCTTTTTTCTGTCCATCAGTCTGTTTATCCATTTTCCCCCTTTCCTTCAGTCTACCTGTTTTTCCATTTCTTACTATTTTTCTATCCATCCATGCTTTTCTTTCTACCTACCCATCTTCCTCTCTGTTAGTGTATCCATTTTCCCATTCATCAGTGATTGTCTACCTGCCCATCTTTCTATTCATTTATCTGTCTGTCTATCCATATTTCTTTGGCCTGGTGCTTTGCATGACTGGAATCACTGCAGTTTCTGTACAGGAAGAAGATTTGGGGTATGTCTGAGTTCAGCAGAAAATAAAAGCAGGTCCTTACTCGTCCTCCAGCAGCGGGTAATACGCCTCTCCCGCTACGTCCTTCAGCCTCTGAAACACAGAAATCAGGAGAAATCAAGTCTCAGCAAATTCACTTTATCAGTCGAAATCAACTCTCTCTCTCTCTCACACACACACACAAACACACACACACACACACACACACACACACACACACGCCTTACATTTTTTAGCTGATCCAGTGAGAGTGTCACAGTGGTGTCATCCAGCAGGAAACTTCTGTCTCTGCCCTGGCCAAATGTCTCTCCATCTTCTAAAATAAAACTGCAGAGAAGAGACGTACGTATGTGTATGTATGTGTGTGTGTGTGTGTGTGTGTGTCATTAGAAAACGAACGGCTGAGCTTGCAATAGACCTAACACTATTATAACTGCTAGAACACTTTCTCATATCTGTAATAGAAAGTGCTATTAAAAGTGCTAAAACTATTTCATAATTGTTTTTCATCTCATCGATTTCACCTGTAGCGCAAAATTATTGGTACCCTTGACGAAAACCCATATTACAGGATTAAGGTTAAAAGGTAGTAATATTATTTCTTTGGAACCACTGAGCACTGAGTGGTCTCAGTGGTTCTTTCGAGAAAGAATGGTTTCCAAAGTATTGGTACCGCCACCGGGACTGCATGGTTACACCTTACCGCTAATACACAACAAAAGCAAAATCAAAAAGGCAACAATGAAAGTTCATGGAGATGTTGAAAGATTTCCAGTGAGGATGAAAAAAGGTATTGTGTGCATTCTTAGTGTTTACTCTCATCCTATTTGTTCATTCCACTAAATAGAGTCCATATATAAGGGACAATAAAAAAGGGTAGAAATAACTACAAGCTTAACCATGTAAAGATTTAATGAAATGTTCATTTCCATTGAAATTTTGCAAATCCTTACTGGACCTGTAAACAAAGTGAATTAATACTAATATAAAACATTTTATAACTGTGTGCATGTGTGTGTGTGTGTGTGTGTGTGTGTGTGTGTGTGCATGTGAGTGTACTTGGGCAGGGTGCAGACTGGAGGTTTGGACTGGATGATGCCTTTGTTTGTGAGCTCCTTCTCCAAGTCTCCTCCTGCCAGACACCACAGGTGATAAACCTCATCCACAGATCTCTCAGCCAGGAAGTCCTCTCCATCCACTGCACACACACAGGCAGAAACTGGTATCAACAATAATGGCACATTTTACTCTTATGGAAATAACATAAAAAAAGAAAAGAGAAAAGAAAGAAAGAAGGAACATGAAAAGGGAAGAAAAAGAAAGGAGGAGAGAAAAGGAAAGGAAAAAAGGAAAAGAAGAAATGAAAAGTAAGGAAAAAGAAAAAAGGAAAAGGGAAAAGAAAATGGAAAAGAGAAAAAATTAAAAAGAAAAAGGGGAAAGAAAAAAGGAAATGGGAAAAGGAAGGGAGGGAGAATGGAAGAAAGAAAGAAAGAAAGAAAGAAAGAAAAAAAGAAAGAAAGAAAGAAATGAAGGAAGCAAGAAAGAATAAAACAAAGAAAGAAATAAAGAAAGAATAAAAGAAAAGAAGGAAAATAATTAAAAAGAACAATAGAAAGAAAGAAAGAAAGAAAGAAAGGAAGCAAGAAAGAATAAAACAAAGAAAGAAATGAAAAAAGAATAAAATAAATGAAGGAAAAAAAATTAAAAAGAACAGTAGAAAGAAAAAAAAGAAAGAAAGAAAGAAAGAAAAAGAAAAAAAAAAGGTAGGTAGAAAGAAAGAACAAAAATTAACAGAATGGAAGAACAAAAAAAGGAAGCAAAGATTTATTTGAGGATCAGTATATAAACAGAAATAAGATAAAAACCTCAATAGATTTTTTTGGAATGACCTAAAATTTCCGGACGCAGACCTGAGAGATTTGCCAGGAATGTATGCGGGTCACTGATGCACTCTCTCTCTCTCTGAAACATCATTACTACTATAGTAGCAGCTCAGAACCAGAGACTTGTTTAGACTTTGAAAGCATTTGGAACCATGGAGTTTGTATTTATTTGATTTATGACAGTACATTTGTTAAATTTGGAAATTGAACTTTAACTTAATAAAACCCTGAATGCACATTTTATGTCTGTTTCTATTCAAACAAACTCTTTCAGGAATCTTTTTTACGTGTAGACCGGAAAAACCCAGCAATTACTCCGCATACACGGATGCACCATCGTGAGGGAGAACCTTAACATACGTAGGTAGGAAGAGCAACTAAATTGTCTTTCAGACCTTTGCAGAGCTCAGTGATGTCTTCAGGTAACTGGAGGTGAGCGCAGCGCAGTGAGGACGAGAACAAGCTCACTGGAATCTCATATGGAGCATAGAGGCAGGAAATTCCCTCAAATACGGCATCGTCCATGAGTTCAGCTGGAGTTGGTCTAAACATACACACATGCTACATCTTAGAGATGAGACTGTTTATTAATTGCAAGTAAACAGTTACAACAAGAGCACTCGGAGTCTGCAAACCTCTGGCAAGCCGAGCAATTCCTGATATTAACCCAAATATGAAAAATCGTCCTCTCTCTCACAGTGTTAAAGAATCCTTTAAAGAATTCCTGGATCAAGAATTTGATCAGGATCATCTCCAGTATATCATTTAGTCTTTCTTGTTCAAAGCCCCGCCCATTTGGGAGAAATTTCATGAACATTTGCACATCATCTTTTTGTATAATCCAGCTTAGGAACAAACGGAAAATTCCTCATTGGTGGAGGTATTTATAGAGTTACAGTTCCAGAGAAGAATTATCTTTCATAATATTATAGTGTAACTTCCCACCTAACTCCACCCAATTCTAAAAAATACACCCCCCCCCCCCCCAAAAAAAAAAAATATAGATTTGTAAATCAGAAGTTACGAAGGCATACATTTTTTAAAAAAGCCAGATTTCACCGACTCCCTTTTACAATTATTGATTTATTTAGTAAGCAGCCATATAATAATGTAGTTATTTTATTCATTCATTCATTCACTGATCCGCTATATCTTACTATCTCAGCTGGCTCTAGGTAAAGCTGGGGTACAACCTGAACAGCTCACCAGTTCATCGCAGGGCCAACATACACATGTACACACAACCATTTTCAGTGGCAATTCGGAACAGCTAATTAGCCTAATGTGCATGTTTTTGGACTTTGGTAGAAATGCAGAGGACCCAGAAGAAAGCGCAGGAAGAATACGCTAACAGAGTTTCCTTACCGAGCCCGGGACTCGAACCCAGGGCCCTCTTGTTGTTAAGCGAACATGCTAAGCAGCTTGGGGGTGATCACACTAGATGTGTGATAAAAAAAAAAAGTGACTGACGCAAATCAACTTTTTGCAAATTCGAAATTGCGTCAAGATGTTTTGCAACTCCACATGCAACCAAATATTTTGCAACTTAAATGCGTATATCGCGCAAAAGTCACAAGTAATTTGTGGATGCTTGGCAAAAAAAAGTGAACATTATGATGTAAATCAGTTGCGTTTCATACGCTTTTTGTTCTCAAACCATTCGCTTTTTATTCGTGTGTTGTTGGCTTAAACAAAATGCGAATAAAATACGAATTAAGACAAAATACACGAAATACGGAAAATGTCACGGAAAACTTTTCATGTGGAAGTCTCCAACTTGTTGCTTTTCCTTGTGAACAAAAACGAATAATTTGTGAGCAAAACACAACTTTGCGACCTTCTAACAACATGTAAAGACTGTCTGAGAACAGATTGAGACTACTCCGCGTCAGAACCTTGTTTTGCCACATTTGCGGAAATTTCAAACAATTTTGTATTGTAAAGTATTACCTCCTTATTACACAACCACCACCAATCAAGGACGGGTGTAAGCATGTACATACCCCCTCCGTGACATGCGATACTACCACCCGCCTCTTTTCGATCTGCTGCACATGCGTATTTGGGGAGAGTCTAACACACAGAGGAGAAGCGCTATCCGCCCCCTCGTACGAATGAGCTCAAAGATATTCAAGATTGGCTGGTGATCGCTGTGAGTGACAGGGAAGTGAGTGAATGCCATCCCTCCCTCCCATGAGAGCTCGGTCAATTAGCACCCATGGACTCCGGTCACAGATGGCTGTGTAAATAAAAAATATGTTTAATAGTCTCAGGTTTGTTGTCGAGCAGCACCGTGGGTAGTGGTTAGTATGTGTGCCTCACAGTGAGCTTGTGTAGGTTTCTTCTGGGTACCCTGGTTTTCTCCTACAGTCCAAAGACCTACATATAAGGCTACCTGGCTGTTCTAAAATGCCCCTAGGTGTGAGTGTGAGTATGAATGGTTGTGTGTTGGCTCTGCAATGGTCTGGCGAGCTCTTCAGGCTCCAACCTTCCCGGCACCCTAATAGAATTAAGCGGTTTATCAAATGAGTGAGTGAGGTTTGCTGTCTTTTTTTTCGTCAAACATGAAACACAAGGTCGTTTTGACTAGATTCAAGATGTACAGTATTTATCTTACAAGAAATGATTGCAGTGTGTCTGCTCATAACACATAGACCTGTTACAGTACACATATTAATTACTGTATTTCTTTCAGTGGACTTCTATCTGTAGCAAAAGTGCACGTCAGACAGTATTCAGAAACACTTCTGATAAACACTGGGCTTTTTTTTTTCTTGCACTAAATCTTTGCAGATTGTTTGAGATTTAGGTTGCATTAAGTCTGCAGTCACAGCTGGCCTCCATGGCCACTTTTCATCCTCCCAGTACAGCAGAATGTTCTTCGTTCAGGAAATGATGGACGGTGTGAGGCAGCTTACCGTTTTGAAGGCAGAAAAGTCAGGCATTTCCTCAATAACAGCAGCACATTGTCAGGAAGCTCCTGGAACACACATGGACTCTCTAATTAGTAACAGACCAAATCATGAACACGGCCAAGAAAAGAGGCACCTAGTGGGGGTTTATTGTATGAAACGGATGCTTTGATCGAAATCGGTAAACAGTTATGTTCACCTTAATGACATCCAGGCATCCGTGCTCCTCAGCAAGCACCGTCACTATATCATCCATACAGCCTGCAGAGAAACCCAGCACTGGTTATCCTGGCCAAGTCCAAAGATTACGTGACATGGAAGCTGATTTGTGCTCACAAATTGTTCAACCCGCAGGTTCTGTCCATTATTTAACATGATAAGATATTTTGTTCCATTTTAATCCAATACTAGTATAACAATCTTCTAGCAATATGAACAGAAGCAGTTTATATGTACAAAGAAATGTCATGTCCACCACCCACTCCTATTTTTAAGAGTCTTGACTTGATTCAGCCAATCAGCCAATTCAGCCAATCAATAGCGACTTTTCAGTGAGAAATGTGAAAATGGACCTAATAATGTACACAATGGTGTGTGAGTGTCAGAAAGAGAGAGAGAGCGAGAGAGCTTACCTAAGGTGATGATGAACTTTAATCTCTCGCTAATTTCAATGTTCTGTAAAACTTGCCTGCCCTGTTATAAAACAAACAATTATTATTATTATTATTATTATTATTATTATTATTATTATTATTACTACTACTACTACTTATAGTAATTAATACTAGCAGTTATTTCAGTAATGGGGTCACGGTGGCGTAGTGGACTAAAACCTGCAGATATATAAAAATGTGCATGAAGACTAAAAAACATTTTCTCTTCAGGGGAAAAAAAAAAAACATGGAAGTAGCTATGAAAGTCAAAGAACAAAGAGGGGAAAGAAGGGCATACAGCACAGAGCTCAAATAACAGCATCCCTAAAGACCACACATCACTCTTGGGCCCTGAGGGCAGAGGGACTTCAGCCAGTGTGGGATCAGTGGATTGGAATATACCCTGGGCGATAATATCGGGTGCGAGGTACGATGGATACCTGAACACACACATACACATAGACACACACACAGAGAGACATAGAGAGATGATTAGAACATATACATCAAGGGCTTTAAGGCAATACAGAAATGCAAATAACGCCATATCATAATTCACATTCACTGATAACAGAAATCCTCAGGGATACACATATAAATACAATTCTATTCATTCTGGAAATATTATACATCCAGTAATAAAGTGGCTACATTTGTAGATTTGCATACTATAGAAGTGTCAGGTCTTGTCATTGCTCTGAGCTCTCAATGTTCCCTTCTAAATTTGATCCGTAAATTTACATTTTTACACAAAATACTGTGTATAATTTGTATCATGAGCTGAAAAATGTGCTGTTTCTCAATGTACTATATATATATATATATATATATATATATATATATATATATATATATATATAAATTAGCCATTAGTTAATTCACAACTGGGAATTTTATTTAACAGAATCCTGAAATAAATAAGAGATTTTATAATAATTTATATATATTTATATATATATATAAATTATAAGTGAACTTTTTTCCAAAAATACAAAAAAAAAATATCTTGTGTTTTCTTTTAATCTTCTGTGTTAATGTTTTAATAAAAGAGTGAAATGTTTGGTGAAAGACCCGCCTGTCATTTGCTTCACAAATGAAAAAATAAAATCTGAAATATCCATAATAATAATAATAATAATAATAATAATACTGTTGACGAGCACAGTATCCAATTCTTGCCACATGCTTAGCAGGCGCCACACCCATCACTCAAGGCATGTGCTGATAATTAATCACACAATATCACAATATTCAACACACACCAGTGACACAATGCATGCTGCACTGCACAGAAAGGCAGAAATGCTTGTGCAATGTTTGTCGGATGGACACCAATTCTGTCCTATTTGCAAGACAGCATGTGGACAAATGTCCTTTAAAGTCCTGGCAAGTTTAAAGGTTTCCTTCCTCAAGAGTTCTGTTCTTCAAATTCATAAAGACGTGAAAGATGTGAAATGTGGCAGACAGATGATCTTACTCAGACTGAAGGATAATGTTTTAGCAACATGGTGTTGTTTCTTTTAACAAAATATGGTAAATAGTCTAGTTCAATAAAAGGTTTGGTAATCATCATGACATGAGTTTTAGGGCCTGGTCAAATTGTTTAGACATAATATCCGTTTTATAGCCAAATAAATCACACAATATGTTAACTGTTTTGAAGAATAAGAATTTGTGATGATGCCAGCGAGAAAGTCATCTAAACATCTAGAAAGACAACTGAGAAGGGGAAAAGGCTACAAAAGCTCCGACACTGTGCAGATTTTTCCTGCTTGGCCTTTTATAGCAGAGCTCCCGCATGATAAGGAAAAAGCATCTAAGCATCAAGTTGCTTCTGGTACGTCAAGAAAAACCCTATAGTGTACTATAGTCCCTCCCTCAGGCATAGTGTACGTGTACACATGGGAACCCTGTGTTATTCTTTAAAAATTTTATCTTAAAAAAGGAAAAACATAAGAAACATTTTCTGGGAGAGAAAAATTAAGAGAACAAGAGGCATCTTATTTAGAAATAAAACTCTGCACTGACCAGCAAATTCAATTATAAATCCTACTGGTTCAAAGAATGATATACATAGTAGAAGAATAAGAGAAAGGTGTGTATGTATACATACATATACACATACACACACATACACACACACACACACACACAAAATCTCGTTTCCATAACTTGAGGAAACAATACATAGACTTGCATTAATTTCCTGGAGAAATTTCCCTAAACACTAGAAATTTCCCTAACACTAAACATAACC
>JAOUQZ010000039.1:25256635-25288792 GCA_028564935.1 Neosilurus hyrtlii
CCGAAAATAAGCCCTATGGTGTTTTTTGAACCGAAAAAAAAAATAAGACAGTGTCTTATTATCGGGGAAACACGGTAGTAAGTCTTCCACTACGGTGAGGGCTTCAGGCAGGAATATTTCTTAATGACATTATAAGCTGCATTTTGATAATTTTCTTATTACTTTTTTTGTCTTAAGATTATTGCTAAGGGTAAAAAGAGAGATTTGTGAGGAAATAACAAATTACAGCTGCTATAGCAAAAGCGATAGTGGGAAGGATGTTGTTTCACAGGTGTTCTATAGTGTTCAGTTTGACTATAAATGGTAAATAATGTAATGTGTCTTTCTTTGAATATAATATACTTTGGAAATATTAGGGAAATTTATTGTGGGATAAAAGGAATCAGTGAATGAAAGAAGGAAGGTATAGAACTTTAGGGGTTAAAGTAGCCCCGTGCTGCATTTGGCCACATGGCGTCACCCTGGCATTGATTGTTTTTTCCTCTATCAGCGCACTATGTGGTGTTTTTATTTATGCGTGCGTGCGTGATTGGAATGAAAAGCAATACAGTGTTTGGGAGTGTTTGTGCACACTGCACGGGTGATGTGTTAAGGAGGCGACGACAGGCTGCATAGTTTCTGCATGCGCACTGGGCGATGATTCTCTGGGAAGCAGTATGGCTAAAAATAAGGCATTCTACACCATATTAAAACACCTCTGGTAACACATTCCTTCTGCTTTCAAAAGCCAGACTGTGGGTATGTGGTTTTGCCAGCCTCACCAGCGTTGCCGCATGTTTCATGTTCTCCCCCATCCTGCACTCGCTCGTTGAAAACGTTGTGCATTTCAAAGTAAATAATTGTCCCTGACATCGGCTTTGTTTTGATCACGCCTTGTCAGTGCTGAAGTGATGGTTCTGTGAGAAACAAACTGCGGAATAATGCATCTAATACGGCTGATCGTTATAGTAATGATGCAAATTAGTATAATTAGCTTTCTTGCCGTTGACTGAAGACCAACTCTTGCAGCATGTCACGCAAACCGCTTCATGTGAGCTTTCATTCTTTGTGAATCAAATCTGTTATCCTCAGGAGAGAAGCTGGAGAAGAATGCTCCTCCCCCTCAGGAGGACGTCAAGGTGGACGTGTCTCGTTTGGACCTGCGTATCGGGCGGATCGTCACAGCAAGGAAGCACCCGGACGCTGACACTCTGTACGTCGAGGAGGTTGATGTGGGTGAAGCAGCACTGCGCACTGTGGTCAGCGGCCTTGTCAAACACGTTCCGCTAGAGCAGGTACACCTTTTCCACATGGACCAAAGTAATACTGCTGTGGTTTAACGTCATCACACCTGTGAGATAAAACTGCAGGAGTACTCAGACTGAGAACTCCCAGTGTTGGCTTCCATAAGATTAATAGCATGAGTTATAACCTTTCAATATCATCAATGCTAATGTGCTAATGCTATCTTTCGCACAGACCTTTCCTCCCTGTCTCTCTCCCCGTATCTCGTTTTGCGTTTTTATCTATGACTTTCATTCTGGATTTCTTGCCCAGTCTCTCTCATTCTGCATTTCTGTCTGTGTTTCTTTCTCTCTGTCTCTCTCATTCTGTTTTTCTCTGTCTCTCCTTGTCTCTCATTCTGCATTTCTGTCTGTGTTTCTCTCTCTGTCTCTCTCATTCTGTTTTTCTCTGTCTCTCCTTGTCTCTCTCATTCTGCATTTCTGTCTGGGTTTGTCTCTCCTTGTCTCTCTCATTGTGTAGTTTTGTCTGTGTTTCTCTCTCCCTTTCTCACTTATTCTGTATTTCTCGGCGTCTTCCTGTCTCTCTCATTCTGTATTTCTATCTGTCTGTGTGTGTGTCTCTCTCTGTCTCTTTCATTCTGCATTTTTGTCTGTGTTTCTCTCTCCCTTTCCCACATATTCTGTATTTCTCTGCGTCTTCCTGTCTTTCTCATTCTGTATTTCTATCTGTCTGTGTGTCTCTCTCTGTCTATCTCATTATGCATTTCTGTATGTGGTTTTCCCTGTCTTTCTCATTATGCACTTCTATCTGTGTCTATCTTCCTGTCTCTCATTGTGCATTTTTATCTGTGTGCCTCTCTTATTCTGTGTCTCATTCTGTATTTCTCTCCCTGTGTCTCTCATTCTGCATTTTTATCTGTGTGCCTCTCTCATTTGGTGTTTCTGTGTCTTTCTCCCTGTCTCTCTGTTACTGTCTCTCCTATTCTGTATTTTTATGTGTGTTTTCCTCTCCCGGTCTCTACCTTCCTGTCTTTCTCATTCTGTATGTCTCTATGTGTCTCTCCCTGTCTCTCTCATTCTGTATTCTTCTGTGTTTCTCTCTTCCTGTCTCTCTTATTCTGTGTGTCTCTCTCATTCTGTATTCTTCTGTGTTTTTCTCTTCCTGTCTCTCTTATTCTGTGTGTCTCTCTCATTCTGCATTTCTATCTGTGTTTCTCTCCCGGTCTCTCATTCTGTGCTTCTATCTGTGTGTCCCTCTCCCTGCCCCTCTCATTCTGAATTACTCTGTGTGACTTTCTCCCTGTCTCTGTCTGTCTCCCCTTCTCTCTCATTCTGCCTTTCTCTTCTTGGCTCTCTTCCTGTCTTGGCTCTCTTCTTGTATCGCTTCCTGTATCCCCCAATATCTCTCATTCTACATCTCTCTCTTTATCCCTCTCCTTGTCTCCTGTATCTCATTCTGCTTTTTTCTCTCTGTGTACCTTTTCCTCTGTTCTTCTCATTCTGTATTTTGCTTTGTGTCTCCTTGTATCTCTTCCTGTATCTATCTGTCTCTCTCTCACTCTGTATTTCTCTATTTGTGTGTGTCTCTCTCTGGCTCCTTTTATCTCTCTGTCTCCCATTCTTCATCTCTCTCTCTCTCTCCCTCACTCTCTCTCTTTCTCTTTCTTTTGCCCTTTTATTCTCTCATTATTAATCAATCCACTCAGTCTGCCCCCCTCTCCGACTCTTCTTTGCTCTTCCTGTCTTTCTGTGTGGGGTTTTTTTTGTCTTTTTATTTTCCATTTTTCTTTTTCAGTAATCTTTACTGGTACATTGGAATTTGAATATTTGTTTGTTTTGATGAGCTGTAGTGTTATTAACTACACTGAGCTGCATTGTGAGGTTGGTAATTATTCACTTCAGGAGAGGACAGTTTCGGCATGCTTTCCCACTGTATTACCTGCCAACCTGTAAAAAACATGTAAAGTTTTTACCCTTGTTAATATTTTTAGCCTGGGTCCAAGTAAACCATTTATCGAATGTATTCACTGATAGAAAGTTCAAAGCAGTTCTGTAATCACTCCGGATAAGGGCGTCTGCTGAATGCCATAACTGTAAATGTACCAGTCTGATCTTGTAATGTGTCAACACACCATAAATCATTCTTACGACACTGATGAACCACGTGAGCCTTCTACACATTCAGACACTCGGGGAAGCCAGACTCCGTACAGCGAGTCTCGTCACAGCTCTGCGTCGTCGACTCGTACCCTTGCGAATCACTTCCGAAGAAAAGGCCATGAAAGTTGCAGCAAGTTCCCCTTCATAAAGCAAATGATTTTCTTTGCAGATGTTTATTTTGGCATAAAGCCATGAAATCTGTGAGTGCTGTAATACATCCTCGCAGCAGGGACTGGCTATTTTTATTTATTTAAGAAAAAAGAAGGCTGTGTTCTCTTACTGGAGATTTAATCCTTAAACATCAGAATAGATGGAGTGATGATAGATGAGGTTTTTTTCAGTTTTGCTTAGCAGAGTAAATCCTAACTAGAAAAATTCCTGAAGAAATTTTAAAATGTGGCTGCAACTGCTGCCGAAAGATACATGAAAACTGAACACAGAAAAATTCCCCACGGTTTACACAGGTTTCTAAGTAGCTGTGGCAAAACAGGTTGTGATAAATCAAAGAATCAAAGCATGTACGCTTTAACTGTAACCATTATTGTGTCATGAGAACAATCCCAAATGAGGGGAGGAGAGCAGATTCCTCAAAAGGTGATTGGTCCACTACAACAGGGCGTGCGTGCGTGTGTGTGCGTGCGTGTGTGTGTGTGCGTGCGTGTGTGTGCGTGCGTGCGTGTGCGTGCGTGCGCGTGCGTGCGTGTGCGTGCGTGTGTGCGCGTGTGTGTGCGCGTGTGTGTGCGTGCGTGTGTGTGCGTGCGTGTGTGTGTGTGTGTGTGTGGTGGTCTGGAAACCAATCCAATTGAAATCAGCTGATATTTCCAGGTATTCAACAGTTTTATACAACCCCTGGCAAACATTTTGGAATCACCACACCTCAAGGATTTTCATTCAGTTATTTCCCTTTGTAGTAAAAAAAGAAAAACAAATTACAGTACGTTTTCATTTTTCAAAATATACATCAACCTAATAAAATAAATTTAATTAATGACTTTTTTTTTTTAATCCAAACCAGTCAGTTTACTACTAGGGCAGTAGTGGCTCAGTGGTTCATGTCTCAGCACCACCAAGCTGCCACTGTTGGGCCCTTGATCAAGGCCCTTAACCCTCAATTTCTCAGCTGTTTAAAAATGATATATGTAAGTCACTCTGGATACGGTCTGCCAAATGCCATAAATGTGACATGTAAAACAGTTGTGACACTAGGGCTGGGTTCAAAAAATCGATTTTCTGATTGAGATCGATTTCTTTTTTCTATTTAAATTTTCGATATTAATTCATTTTATTCAAAGATCAATCTTTTATCTCACCCCTGTGACACCTCCTCTCGCCATTGCAAAACAAGCTTTGGCATTGTACGAGGCTGGCTGTCCATAACAAACATGGCGGAACCCGGCGCTGCTCTGAAGACACCATTAAAGTTGAAAGCAGATGTGTGGCTACATTTTCGATTTAAAAAGTATGAGGACAGGAACGAGTTGGACAGAAGCAGGGCGATCTGCAAGATGTGCAACATGGAGGTAAAATGTTGCGAAATACCACAAATCTCCGCAATCATTTGACGAGGCATCATCCACACTTGACATGATTTATAGGCTTTTTTCATGATTGTTCTCTCTGGGACCAGAGTGTTTTTCCGATTTTGTTGAGTGATCACTACAAAGTGAACACACTGCACAGATACTAATGTACATGATGTACATGTAGACCCACCATCTCCACTAAAGAAATCACTTATATTGCACTTATACTTATACTTATATTGCACTTTATGTTGATACTGAATCGAATCGAATCGGGACCTTGTGAATTGAAATCAAATCGATTCAGGGAATCAGTGGCAATACCCAGCCCTATGTGACACAGAACCATCCAAAGAACATTAACTTAAGAATATATATATATATTTTTTAATTATATTTATTTAATAATCCATTTTGTTTACTTTTTAAAAGAATACAGTAGCCAACTCGAAGCACCAACTGAATAGCCCGACTCTACACATATTTAGGTACACATACATATCTGTACATATTTACTAGGGATGTGAATTTAACAACAACTCACAATTCAATTCTATTCCGATTCTTGGGGTGACGATTTGATTCAGAATCGATTCTTGATTCAAACCGATGTTTGATTCATGACCATTACAAACAAATATACCTTTATATATATATATATATATATATATACACCTCATAGGCTTATATTACACTATATATAGATAAGTAAAGACATTGGCTAATATTGATTTACGTATTGCGCAGAGGGTCAGCTATTCAATTAATTTAGAATGAGGGTCAGGTCATGAAAACAATCCTAAATGAGGGGAGGAGAGCCTTGAAAGGTGATTATAGGTCCACTATAGTGAGGCGGGACAAACGAATTTGAGTTTTTTTTAGTTGAGGGCGTTAAAACCAATTTAAATAAAGTGTGAATACAAAGAACAAAGGTGTTGTCAAGCTACTGTGCAGTGGGTAGAAAAAGCTTATTTCGCTTGAAACAATAGAAATGGATTTATGGCGTTTTGGAAAAGACCGCTTCGTATATTGTATTTTATAAATGCATAATAGCATTAGTACATTGTGTTATATAAAGACATATAGGCGCAAAGCATCTCTACATTCTCATGATAAAAACATACATCATGCTGAGTAATCAATCCAGGTGAGTCGTATCCCAGACATTTAGAATTTATAACTATTAGACAACATCCACTTCACCCAACTGTACCAACAAAAACAACAGGAGTGTATTAAAAACAACTATACCAATATACAATATAGATTGTGACTTCAATACACGTCACCACCCGAAAGCCAGTGGAAAACACTGCGGTGCCATACTGGTAGCACCATGGAATCTGTGAATGTAGAACGTAGAGTAAAGGAGCTGTAATCGGTTGTTCCAACCATGCGGAGAGGGAGAGAGACAAGCGTTTTTTCCATGTCCCGACAATTATTAAAAGCCAGGGCAAGCATGCTAAAGAACTCTCCAGAGAGCTAAATGTGTCAGCAACATCTCCAGAGCAGATATGGATATAAAGCCCAGAACATTCCATGCAATAGACACCCATTATAAATACACAAACTGACTCAGAAATCCTTATGTCACTTGATCAAAGATTAAGAAAAAAACGTTTTGGTAGCCGTTTTGTCCATTGAAATGTCGACTTCAGTGTCTACGTTTTAAAAGTTGAACCAAGTTTCTATGTGAAAGTATGGCTTCTTGCCGAGGCATCAAAGTGAGGTGAGTTGCATGATCGTTTGTCGACCTCTCCCCATTTAATTCAATGAGGTTTTTTGGCTAATTGTGTCGTATGTTAATGTGAAACGCCAATAAAAGTAATAGCACACGTCACAGCGCCGAGACACGTTTTGATGTATACATTGCGTGGGTGCACTTTGCTGTTCGGGCTGCATTAAGTGCGACAGTAGAAGAAGAAAAATAAAGAGCCTCATTTTTCTAGGGTGAATAGTAATATGCGTCTGCTCTTAAGCAGCCACGTTAAAATAAAGAGCCCCATTTTTCTACAGTGAATACTAATATGTGTCTGCTCTTAAGCAGCCACATAATAAATCGGCTGTGGTAATGCGGCTGTCACGGTTCAGCATGCTCCTGACTGGCCACACATCACTTTCAGGCAAACTCTCAGTGTTTCTTATTCAGCAACCTCAAGGTTACGATTTGTTTAGGGGGCCCCTGGTGCTCAGTGGGTAAGCTTATTACACCCATGAAAATCCATCTCCTTTATCCCTCTGAATTCTTCTCTGTGTATTACTAAACTTCTGTTTCGATAACACGTGTACGTCTGAAAACAGCAGTTCAGTTTGTCGAGAACTTGACTGAGAGATTTTCTCACATGGTGCCTGGACAGAAGATAGATTTGTCTGTGGTACGTTTCATTCGAGAACGTTTGTGTTTATAGCAGTAGGCTGTAATTATTGTACAAGCATAACTTATCTGTGCAGTTTGATTCAAATGATTAGAATTAACTTAATCCATGTCAGAAGGTTTAGTGTTATATATATTCATGTTTTTTAAGATGTAGTTATTATAATTGTATGGAGGATGGCATGGTTTTATAGTGGTTCGCACTTTTGCCTCAATACAAGAAGGTTCGGGGTTCAGGTCCTGGGCTTGGCAAGGGTGTTTCTCTGTAGAGTTTGCATGATCTTCCCATGCTTGCGTGGGTTTCCTCCGTGTACACCGGTTTCCTCTCACAGTCCCACAACATGCACATTAGGCTAATTGGCTATTCTGGATTGCCCCTAGGTGTAAGTGTGAGTGGGTGTGTTCAATGTGTTTAAATGATACGTAAGTACATGAATGAATGTAAGTTATATGTTGTCAGTAAATGGGCATTACGAATTTGCATTATTAGTTTAATTATATACTAATTATATTTACTTAATTATTAAGTAATTATATAGTTATTATAGTTTTATTCATATACTGTGGAAAAGGTATTTTCCCTTATTATCTTTTGCGTTTGCCATATTGGTCCACCAGATGCATTTTTGTAGCGAAGCGACTATTTTCTGTTTAAATCCTGTGAACTTCAGTGTTGCTGGAACTCAACATGCTACCGCACAAACACCATCTTAACTCACAGCTTTCTCCTCACCGTCCTGGATGCTTTCAATTAAAATATGTTTCAC
Source organism: Neosilurus hyrtlii (assembly GCA_028564935.1). NCBI lineage: Eukaryota > Metazoa > Chordata > Actinopteri > Siluriformes > Plotosidae > Neosilurus > Neosilurus hyrtlii. The sequence continues at coordinate 25,264,683 of JAOUQZ010000039.1, forward strand.
TTTAATATAAATGTACCTTTTGGAATGCCATCAAGCTCGTAAATGTCACTTCTCTCTCATCGATGAATCCAAATCAAGAAAGGGGCAGGACTTAACATTGTGAACATCGGTAAAAGAGAAGCCGATCCTGGCTGCTACCGGCATTCCAATTATTTATGATTTCTTTGTAATGAATTGATGTTCATAATGAAAGAATGTAGGAGTGCTAGATGTTGTTTATTGTAACCTGGCAACAATAAATGTTGGTCTGGAAATGAAGTGTTCACCACTAGCACAGAAAATGCATCTGGCAGATGCAGACCCTTACCACGATCAACCTTACCTCAAATTCCACTGGCATATTGTGTGGGGGAGGGTTTTTTTTTGGTTGGTTGGCTGGTTTTTAATATTTGTTATTATTATTTATTATTATTATTTTGGCTTCATGTTTACATTGCAACAACAGTTTATTCTGAAAGGTTTGGTCACATGACCTGGCTTGTGAGTACTTAACTGCTATATTTATTTTTTCTGCTGTCCCAAATAGTGTTGTTTTGTCCAAATTAAGTTTAAATATATAGTGTGATCTTTTCTTGAGCTTGCTCTCTTCCATCTAAAAGTTCACTTTCTACTTTCAAAACAGTTCGTACGGTAGTGTTGGTGACATCATCGGGGAACATGGCAACTGATTTAAACTGATTTAAAATATGGATCAGTGAGAGAGAAGTGACATTTACGAGCTCGCTGGCATTACAAAAGGTACATTTGGGTAAAAATAAAACTTTCAGTTGAAATTGAGTGTAGAGGAGACAGCCTTAAGCTAACATTGAGTTCCATCAACACAAAGAAGGGCTTTACTAGGAACATGCAGGTCAACGTGAGCTAGCTAACCACTTAGCTGTCATGAATGAACATGCCTTTTCTGGGCTATATAAAATTTAAAGTTTTCTTAAATTTTCTTTCTTTTTTTTTAACAGGGTAAGGAATGGTCAACACATTTCTAAATATCCTAGTTTTATTTTTGAGAGCCTTCACAAAAAAAATAATTACTTTAAATATCCCTCATGGTTGCTGGAGCCAATCCCAGCTGAATTCTGGCAGGAGGTGTGGTACACCCTGAACAGGTTGCTGGTTTATTACATGGCTAACACAAACAAGCATTCACATTCACACCTACAGGCAATTTAGAGTCACTAGTTGACCTAATGTCCATGTCTTTGGCATGTGGGCAGAAACCAGTGTCCCCAAAGGTAAGAAGAATAGCCCCAAGCACAGGAAGAGCTCCACACTGAGACACCACAGTTAGCCACCAAAATCAAACCCAGGACCTTCTTTTACTGTGAGGCAACCACTAAAGACTGAGCCATTGTGCCCTCTATGTTGATTATAAATTTTGATATTTAAGTTATTCACGGTAGTTTTCCCCCTCAAATCTTCTAAAAAGATTTGCCTTTTTTGAAAGTTAATGAGGCTCAACATAAGAATCCTCGAGGAGCCTTTTTTCCCCCCTAATACTGTGGGGAGAGACTTTTTTGTGACAGGCTCTTGGCTGCATTAACTCTGTTTGTATTGTATCAACAGATGCAGAACCGCATGGCAGTGTTCCTGTGCAACCTCAAGCCAGTTAAGATGAGAGGAATTGTGTCTCAGGCCATGGTCATGTGTGCCAGCACTCCGGAAAAGGTGGAGATCCTGGACCCGCCCCCTGGGGTTGAACCTGGGGAACGAGTCACCATCCAAGGATTTCCAGGTACAGCACGATCACACAATGACAGTTTAACGCTTGCTGTCTTTCGTACTTTCTCTGTTCAGGCCTTTTGGGTGAGGTAATGATGTTTAGGCTTATATAAGCTTCCGCTCACTTTGCTTCAGTTGCCGTTTAGACATTCAGGACTTAGGACTTACAGTTGTGGTATAACCAACCGGACTACATGTTGGACTGTAATGAAGTTTCTCTTATATGGTTTGTATTTTTATGGTTTCACCCAAATGAGCCTTTTAAGCCTGGTTTCTCTCAAGGTTTCTTCCTCGTCAACCGAGAAAGTTTTTCCTTGCCACTGTCGCTGCCGGCTTGCTCATTAGAAATGTGTAGGGGGTTGTAGAAAAATGGTCAAATTCCTTTTTAAATTCCTTGTTTTTGTGACAATGTCAATTGTAAAAAGCACTATAGAAATAAAACTGAATTGAGTTAAATTGAATTCAGGTCTGGGAAATATCTCTGAATTCCCACTTCACACTCTATTAGGACTAGTTTTCATCACCTACTCAACCCTCATCACTGCACAGTAATGATCGATTACCATGGTTGAATAAAGTTGTCGAGTTCCACTATCCTCTTACCTAGAAAATGCAGCGCAAAGAATAAATAAATTGCCCATTCAGGCAAAACAGGAAGCTGGTGTACCAAGCATATGACTTACAGTCCAAGAACAGCACAGATGGCAGTCATGGTTGAGTCGAAGTCTGCTTCGTTTTTCTGAGGCGAATTGACATGATTTATGGATGAGCTAAATGGTCTGCGGATGCTGATTAGGTGACCTAATCAGAGAAATAGGAAGGTGTTCTGTTGTTATTCAGGCACATCCAGGAGGAAATGGAAGTATACGGTCCCTACAGGATGAATATGTTAAAGAAGGTGTATTGCAAAACCTCCACAGACTATGCAGGGAGTCTGGTTTGAAAAAAATCTTGGCTCAGGAACAAAAAAAAAAGGTACCTCACCTTGTTCAACCTAGTCAACCTAGTCATGCAAAGCATTGTAAAGTGCCTTTTAAAATAATAATAGGTAATACCAAAACAGGTTCAGTATGCGTGAACATTACAGTGCTGCATTTCTCTTTTGTGCCGCAAAAGACGGAGAAGTGGGTCATGTGACCAAATGTGTAATTACTAACCCCGGAGTTGGTTTAATCGGGACCCAAAGCAGGACTTTAAGAGTGTCTGTCCCATGCTCTGATCAGCTCGGCACAGCGTTCATCTTCCTGCTTATTCTTTGTCCAGCTGCTTTTTTATGACGTGCCTCCAGCCAGTCAGAATGCAAATCGAGGGTTTATCCTGATTGAAAGCAGGCTGGAGCCATCCCTAAGCAAGACAGCACTTTGTTTTGGCTCCACGGATTATACTGTCCTGAAGTGAGCCATTGATTCGTTCCATTAATGGAATATTTACTGTGAAAAGAAATTTACACCATTTTTTTTATTGTTCTCTTCCCTTCATATCTTCTTGGGACTCCCATTTTTATGAGGCCTCATATCAGAGGCTTAGGAAGAGACAAGACTCTCTCGGTCTGGACCAGATGTTACGCCATTAAAAAAAGGGGTGGGGTGGTAGGTGGGGGATTGGGTTATTGGTTGCTGTTTGGCAGCTCCAGATCTTCTCCAAGTAATTTGATAGAATTTAGATTCCCGTGCAAAAAAAGGTTCTGTCAGCCCATTTCTTACCATCTCCTCTTCACGTGGGCTACAGGCTGAACCCGTTGTGTAGCATTGTTTTTGGAACTGGTATTTTACTACATGTTCCTACACTGCTTTATAGCTCCTTTGAGGCATGTAAAGAATTAAAAAATGTTTTCAAGTCACCGATGGAAATGGCATACCTAATTCCCACTTAGTTTTACGGTTTTGGAGAGGAGTGTCTGCACTGAACCGGGTATCGAGTGAAGAAATGCACCCCCTTGCACATTTTTAAAAGTTGAAACAGCAGTATGAGTTTATATTCTTAAGAATCTGAGTTTTGAAACTTGCCCCTGTGCTGTCTGATCCAGGTGAGCCTGATAAAGAGCTGAACCCCAAGAAGAAGGTGTGGGAGCAGGTACAGCCTGATCTGCGCACTGATGACCAGGGAGTGGCCACCTACAAGGGGGCTGCCTTCGAGGTTGCTGGGAAAGGTGTTTGCAAATCTCAGACCATGAGCAACACTGGTATCAGATAAAGCCTCCGAATGATTGCCAGCTCAGGACCCTGTGAAGTTAAGAAGGACTGAGTATGTAATGTCTGTCAGGCTTTTGAAAATGACAATAAAGGATTTGGACATCAGAGTGTTTGAGTTTCAGTATGTTCTATAATTTATTTTTTGCAACAAGCTATTTTTTAGCTTTCAGTGCTACTTCAAAAGACGTTGTGCAAAGTGCTCATTTTACACCAAGTATCTATACTTTTCCCTGCCAAGCACTATTGCTGCTTCCGTGTGCTATCGAAATTATGGTAAATAGGAGTTTCTGGCTCAAACTGTTCAAGAACTCCCACCTCAAGTCACAGTGTGGATTAGTAAATTTAGAAATAATACAGATACACAAGTTCTTGGGTTGAACAGCACGTTGGCGACAGTGGTTAGCAAATCGCCTCACAACAAGAAGGTTCTGGGATCAAGTCTGGGGTTTGGGTGTTTCTATGAGGAGTTGCATGTTCTCCTTTTGATTGCATGGGTGCTCCAGTTTACTCCCACACTCCAAAAACATGCACATTAGGCTAATTGGCTGTTTCAAGTTGACCCTAGGTGTGAGTGTACAGTAAGTGGTTGTATGAGGAGAAGAAGACGGGTTCAGTAATGGATGGGATGTACTTTTTCCTATTTAACAGTGCAGATATTGTTAGCTGTTGTTGTTTGTGAGCTTCATTTTAATCTGTAAATTATGCACAGGCAACTTGATCATGGGAACTGAAGCAGTTGTCATGGGAACAATGATGTTATACTCCAGTGATTTATTTATTTATTTATTATTATTTTTTTCCCCCCAACAACAGAGTACTTGTACTAGAAATTCCGACTTCACAAGTGGGAAGTAGCGTAATTCCAAAAGCACATGAAGGCAGCATATGTTTAGGTTTGATTCACTGACCTTCTGAAACGGGCATGCTCATGTTCCGTTCAGGATGCATCGATGCATTCTTTCTGGACAGACTTCTGACTAAAATTCACCCCAGTTCCCTAAGACCAAAGGATTTATAATTTCTTACAAGCCCAAATGCATCAAGAGTAACTAAGTCCATGCATGAATATCTGTAACTATTTCCTGCAGAACTGAACATGACCGAACTCTTGCTTTGATATCACTTATTGCCTGTTGGTTGAAGCTCTAACAGGCTTCTTCTGTATTTTGTATTTGTTTAATATGTCGTCAGCTTACAATAGGAAAAGTCTGATTTCTAATGCTGAGACTTTTCTGCAGTTACCTTAAAAGGATAATACATTTTCTTTAACTTCTCTTCAAACATATCCGTAAATACTGACTTTCTGTGCTATGGCAACACAAACTGCTCACATTTATGCCTTGAGCAGCATTACTTTATTATGTGAACAATTTTGCTACCCTCCAGACAGCACCAAGGTCAGGATATACTTGTAGTGCTGATGAACTGAGTGGTATTTGAGTCTAATAATTGCCAGGATCATCATCAGTTCTCACAGCCACACTTGGTGATAAAAAGAGAAAATGGCACTTATTTAAAGTTAACCTCATTTGACTCTATTTTCTTTCTGTGTGCAAAATTTTAGGCAGATAGATTCTATTTTAACAATTTTATTGGTTTTATGAGTCTCAGAAGGATGCGATGTTGATATATTTCAGGGTGTAAATGCACTGATGTTTAAAAAAGCAAGTATAATTAGTACATAAATTAAGACAGCATTTTTTTGTTTTCCAGTTTTTAGTTAGCCAGTTTTGGCAAATCAGTATTCACTCTAATCACAGGTTCTTGTTGTTTACAATGCAGTGTAGTCCAAAATATCAGTATTAGCAACACAAGCACTATTACCTTCACAAAATCTTTCTAGCCACTTATGTATAAATATAATCCTTAAAATGTAGTAGTAGCAGCGGTAGATAATGTAGTGCTACAAAATAAGATCAGCGTTTGCAAACACTAAAGTTTTTTCATTGTCACCGTTACCTTTTAATTGCAGTGTTAGTGTAGTATGACTCAAAATAGGGTTTTGTTTTGCTTGTACGATCTGGGTTGCTTGCAGAATGTATACTGTTACTGAGATAGATGCAAATTTTATGCTCCCTGTGCCTGGGATTTGTTTTTTCTCTCTATTTTGGTTACAAAGACATTCTTTAGGTGAAGTACTGTAAGACCTGTTTACACTAAATTTAAGCATAGAAACTCAGTTCAATAGGTCAGAAGTCATAAAGTCCAGTTTGAATTAATTTTGAAATGGTTATAATAGTTCTATTATAGTAGTATGTAATAGTGTATAATAGTGTAGAGTAGAAAAATAGTTCCATCATTATTATTATTGTTACTATTATTGTAAATGAGATGTTGCTGGACATCAAAAAAGCACTACTGTGAGTGGTCACTGATTTATATGTCTCTGATCTCAAACCCACAACACATTTTTAGTTCTTTATTGTAATGGGATACAGTAACCACAAAGGGCAGAGTTTTCCATCTCACTTTCCATCTTTTTTTTGAAGTAATTAACAGAAGAAAAAAAGCACAACTGGACTTTAAGGATAATTGAATTAAAAAAAAAGTTACAATCTAAATGAGAACAGAACTGTGGGTCTTGCATACCAACAAGATTGACAAGTAGACTTTGATGCCATCTGGGGGTCTTTCTGACTTTCCTCATCTTAATGAGTTTTACAGATGAAACTCCCAAAGGGAAAAAAAATCGAAAAAACAGACTTTTTCAATGAGTAAATCTTATAATAACTAATAATAAGTAATTATATGTCATTTCAGTCAGCCTAATAGATGCTGCAAGTGCTGTTGATGTGAATGTTGTGATTTGCTGTGGTCCAGAATATTATAGCTGTTTGGCCATGGGTCAGTGAAGCAAAAAAGAAAATTCATTTAGCAGGTCATCCTAGAGGTTAAATGGCTTCATGAACAAGTAGAATACTGGAGTAAAATAGTTTAAATTATTTAAGAACTGTTAAATATCTCATTTTAGTCCTTTCTCTGATTGATATGCAACTTAGCCCTTAAAAAGGATCTTCAGCATTGAATTTTAACACCACTGTTAAGAATGGAGGATTTGCAGGGGTGTGATGATGATGAAGATGATAACCAAGTCACACAAATAATGTCAACTCATTTTCTTTCTTTAATGCAAAAAGCAACCAAAAGCAGCTAAATGTAAGTAATAAGAAAATAGGCACATTATACGGGGAAGAAAGATGGCCCATCAGGGCGGAGCTTATCGCAGTTTCTGTAGCATGAAATAACTAGGAGTTAAACTCCTCCTGGAAGGGACGCTATTCCATTGCAGGTTATCTTCCCAATATTTTAACTGGTACCCATTCATACTGCTTCTTTTTTACCTAAAAAAAAAATAACCCTGCCTTTTGTTAACAGTTTGCAGTACTGTTAGTATTAGAAGTATTACAAGTGCCACAATAACTTTTTCATTTTCCTGTCGGATGGTAAAACATTGCATTGTAGCTTGTTTTCTTGTTGTTTTGTCTTTTGTTTTTCTCACAAAAAATACTTTCATAGTAAAAACATTCATTCATTAATTTTCTGAGGCGCTTAAGCATAATTAGGGTCGCAGGGAGGCTGGCGCCCATCTTAGTTGACTCTGTGCGAGGGCAGAGTACACCCTGGACAGCTCAGCAGGCCACCGCAGGGCAGAAACACACTGACGGCTATGCAGCTACTCTTGATGAAAATCAGCACTGGTTCTTTTACCTGCCTTTCATCACAGACAGTGAGAGACACTGCCAGCCTTTGATGACCCAGTTAGCTGCACTGGGCATAGTAAATGCAATAAAGTATAATTCATTCATCATTATTTTAAACAACTTAATCCTAGTATGGCCGCGCAAAGGCTGGAGCCTATCTCAGCTGACTCTGGGTGAAGGCGAGGTACACCCTGAACAGCTTGCCAGCTATTCTCACTCACCCCTAGAGGAATTTGGAACAGCCATTTAGCCTAATGTGCGTGTCTTTGGACTGTGAGAGGAAACCGGAGTACCTGGAGGAAACCCACACAAGCACATGCATGCAGACTCCACACAGAAATTCCCTCTCTGTGCTGCCCTATAAAAATTTCCAGTTTTCATTTTGTTTGGTAAGATTTGATATCCAATATGTTTTCACCAATGTTCTATCCACTTCTTTTTTAATGATATTGGCTGAAATTAGGTGTGTGTGTGTGTGTGTGTGTTGCCACACTTTGCCTATATTTGAGGAAAACCAATTACATTTTTCTTTAGGCACTAGGGGAACAAATGTCATCTTTGATTATAATGTAGATTTTTAAATAAATACTGGAGATATAAGGAGACCGCATGATTTTTTTTTAAGAAATAATGTTTATTAAAGACACATGGATGTAAATGCTTTACAATATGTAGCACTGCAAATTAAAAATTAACTCAAGTATATCAAGTTATCTCAGTTTCTGTGTGCATCTTGCATATTACACAGTACACACAATTTAAAGGCTCATTTTTACTTGGCGGAATTAACATAAAGTTGGCATTAATACCCTTTCAATTCATTTCATTTTCCGAACAGTTTTATCCTTTACTAGAATCAGAGGAGGCTGGAGCTCATCCCAGTCAACTCCATATGAAGAATGTGGAGGAAACCCACGCAAGCACGGGGAGAGCATGCAAACTCCACACAGAAATGCCCTTAGGAGGCACGGGGCACCATCCCAAGACCTTCTTGCTGTTAGATGGAATGGCTAACCACTATGTTAGCATGTTGTGCGCATTATTATTCTTTTAACCTATATTTTGGAGACATATAGCAGTCAATTGAAATGAGGCAAAAGGGTTTTTTCTATATTTTCATCCACCATAGTATTTATAAACTACTAGCCAAAACACTCCTATTGGTCCAGACATGTAAGAACCAGGAGTTGGCTAATCATCTTTGGAACTCTGGTTTGGAAACAGAAACATGGCTTATAGATAGACATGATATTGTTGGGGTGGTGGGGTGTTGGAGCAGTAGCTTTTGGTTAAGGGCTGAATAAACCCACACTGGTGTGGGGAATAATTAGAATATTGTAATACCAGTACCAATTGTCTTTGTTGTTGATTCGTGTTCTGCATTCTAGTTTTTTTTTTCTTCTGTTTTTGTATATTGATTTTTTTTTATTTCATTATATTTTAGGCAATGCCATAATTCCGCAATATTGTATAAAACAAACAAGTCTGGGAAAATAGACCCCATCAGTTACTGTTCCCAAACGGAGCTTGCACTGATGTTTGCATGTTTGCAGTCCTCAGAACTCGTTTTTCTGTGATGTGGATTTGGCAGCAAAATGAGCCCAAAGATTTCGGCCACCGTGCCATTGTGACCCATGCGTTTTAAATCCCTTTCCACATGAAAATGTTGTATACACAGACTCGAAAACAGAGTAGAGCAGAAACAGAGGCTTGCCCACACTCCAACCACATGAGTAACAGCTTTTCAATTGGCCTGGGATTTGGGGTTGCAGGAAACACCAGATCACTGACTCTCTTCAGTGAAGTAGGCCCGACTTATGAATGTTGCCCAGCTGTAAATGAAAGCTAGCAGGAGTTGCAGCTCAGTTTGTTCTGTCTGGGGGCTTTGGAGAGGAAAAAACACCAGAGCCAACATGCACCTATTACCCAAGGCATCCTTTACCAGGCCATGGGTCTCTTTCTTGTAGTTGTATGCATACTTCCAGGTGCATTGAGATAGCCAGACCCGGTTTTCTGTGCTACCTGAGCTTTTGAAGCTTGGTAGGGGAGTAGCCAAGATGACCACAGGAGGGCAGAACCCTACCATTTAAAGCTATTTGAAGCCAGAAAGACCTTGATACCAATAAGGACTTCCAAGCCATGGAAGCTCTTTTGTTAAGTAGTGCCCCAGTGTTTAGGCTCAAATGTAATACTTGTTTGAAGAATATACCCAATAGCACTCACTACCCCCTTCCAATAGATATATTTCAGTGCCTGAGAATTCAGTTGTTCAAGGGTAAGGAATGAATTTGCAACTTCAACTAATTCCTGATTTAGGAAAATAAATAAATAAATAAATAGAATTTGTCTGGATCCTCCAGCATCTTCTATTGCATTAGAATGAGGCATTCATTACAGGATGGCAGACAGCTTTGTGATATCTAATCATCTTCCTCCCAACAAGTAAACTTGGCACAAAGTTCCAATGGTAGGGAAGTTCCCTGGGGGACTTTTAGGAAAAGACCACAATTAGCAGAAGATAAGGTTGTCACTGTCCCTCAGAGATCCTGAAGTGAAATCCAAGCTGGCTTTTGGTCAAATTAAAGCTTAACTTTAATTTACACCCTTGGTCTGTTTTAGGTTACCTCCCTCTCAACAGTCTTTTTGTGTGAGCTCTAACCAAAGCTGCCAGTGACTGCACTTTTGGTTTGCTTAATGTATTCTCGGGTTTGCCGAATGCATTTCAGCTAGGACGTTATCCAGGTGACTTAAGCAAATCATTGAGGAACTGGAAGAAAGATATGCTAGTGTGACGCTCTCCTGTCTCCCGTTTGCCCACATTTGTTTGAAGTTCAGGTATGGGGCTTTCCAAAGCTAGACTTCTCATATGAAAGTCATTTTGAAATGCACTTGACGCCAGTTATCATAATGCAGCCAAGTGTAAGAGATGTATGTCTTGCAAATTCAGCTTTGTCTTCGGTTACACTGGGTGGAACAGCTGCTATATCGAACTATAAACAACGAGAGTGTTACCGGTGCTCACAGCCCTGAACTGCCAAACCCAATACGACAGCCTTGTTTTTGTTCAATTTGTCTGTGGCATTTTGGGAAACCCCTACTTTTGTTGGTGCTAATCCAATTTTTTTTTTTTCAATCCTGAAGTAGGAACCTGGAAGAATACATTTTCTTCTAATACATTTTCATCTGTTCTATAGTTTGACTGTTAGGCTTTAAAGGAACCTATTCACTAGTAAATAACCTACATGTTTTATCTTCCATTATCAGGTAATTGTGGTTGAATACAAAGCTTTCCAGGGAAAATCAATCCAGCTCATGGGCTTAGTATCTCTTATTCACCTGTTCGACTTCTTGTTTTGGTTGTACGTCTGTTTAAAATGAACAGGAATGTGTGACCAGGGGAATGATCTGAGTGCAACATTGATTTGTAGAAAGTGGAAAAACTGAGATCAGGTGTTGAGAAACAGAAGATAGCATACGATTTCAAGAGAATTTAAAACAATAGGGGTTTTTACTAATATCATTGTGCCTGGTACAGGGGTCATTGATACTCACGTACAGGAGTAAGCAAATGATTGCAGAAAGACACTGTGGCCATTTTTCTTTCCAAGAGACAACAGTGCTTATGTAATATACTTGATAAATGAAAGGGCTCCTTTAATGCACTGACACTTAATTCAGTAACAGTGCTATAAATGGGCAATGAATGCTACATTTGTCCACAACTTTCACTTCCATGCCTAGGATGGATGCTTATGACCCAATGCAGTGCAAATGAATAAATATTACTATGGTTCATGACTGTTGGCACAGATGGCACAGAAGCCTCAATGTTTTTCACAGCTGTATACATGGTCCAGATGAGTCTGTATTGTGTAATGGAATAAACAGCATTGCAGATTATTTCCATTCCCTTGAATGCTCTGCAACCGGAAAAGGAGCCATGCTGTGTTTTTACGGCCGTAGTTGTAAAAACAGTACAACTGACCCCAGTGTTTTATCTCAAATGAGCTTTTTATAGCAAGCGTGACGATGTTTTGCAATAATAACCCTAATCCTTAAAAAAAAGCCATCCTAGTCAGAGAACTGTTTTTATTCTGAGTGATTATGATTATTGGTCTAGTCATTATGCGATGAGCACTATCCAGACCAAACCAAAGCCTGCAATTTAGGGTTTACCATAAGCGCCATGAGGGATTTCTCTTTGCTTCTGCATGTTCCACTTTACATCCTAATGAAAGGGTTATGGACTACATGGAGACTAAAAGACAGTATTTCTCTTAAGGCCCGAGCTTATTGCTGTCATATTTTGTGGTCTTATTACAATTTAGACATCACTTTTGTCAGTCATAAATTTTGTTTTTAAATAGGGTCTCCTCAGGGATTTTTTAATTTTTTTAATCTCACTGGGTTAAACTGAGAGTAGTAAACGTTTAGAAGAATTGGGTCTTGTAATGATTTAATCATTCGCATACTATATTACACTTCCATAATATCCAGTGATGCAGTTATTCATTTCATTTTTCTAACTGCTTTGTCCTTATTAGGGTCATGGCTGAAGCCCATTCCGAGTTGGTGAGGTACACCCTGAACAGCTTGCCAGTCCATCACTCACATTCACACCTAGAGGGAATTTGGAACAGTCACTTAGCCTAATGTGAATGTCTTTGGACTATGGCAGGAAAGCAGAGAAACTGGAGGAAACCCACACAAGCATGGAGAGAACATGCAAACTCCACACAGAAACACTTAAGCCCAGGAATTGGATTCGGGCCCTGCTTGCTGTGAAGGGTGCACGCTAAACACTACGTGGTTAGTTAGCACCAGAAAACAAAGATTTCTCTTCTTTCTTCTTCCTGTTCTTCCTTTATTCTTCTTAACCTTCTTTCCTGTTCTTCCTTTGGGATTCATGCTGCCACTTGTTTGATTAGGAAGGTGCTCTCTAGAAGTTTGTCCATTCTGTCTACTGTAGGGATGCAACAGGGCAACTTCAGAGGAAGAGGAACCATTCTCTATGTAGGTATGAAGGGCTTGTTCTAAGCTTACAAAGGTATAATGATTTGTAATTAAGGGTAATTATATATATTATACAATTATATACACTAATAAAAGCATACTTGGAAATAATAGTGTATATGATGCTATCCTTTTGTTATTTCTGTTATTAGTACCCCCTAAATTCTCTATAGTGGATCTTTAAATAGCCTGTTGAAATACTTTCAAACATGCACCAGGACCGCGTTACAATTGGTTGGGCTCGTAATTGGCTGCACTTAAGCTAGCCAAACCATGCATAACTTGGCTGCACATAAAGTTTAGGAGCTTTTAAAAACATTTTGGAGAACCGTGCACTAAGAAAACTTGCCCAGAGTTTGTCAGTTTTTATTAATTCAAACTCAAGAAAAAGGGTAAAGTATTCAATCCAAATTATGTGATGCTCAAAATCTGTAATTCACAAGTCATGCAGTGGTGACTCAGTTTTTTAAGGCTCTGGGTTAGTGATCTGAGATCAAAGGTTCAAACCTGAGTGCCACCCATCTTCCACTGTTGGGCTCTTGAGCAAGGCCCTTAACCCTCATCTGCTTAGTTGTATAAATATTCTAAAATGTACATTGCTCTGGATAAGGGTGTCAGTCAAAAGTCATGACAAAAGGAAGTAACAGTATGGATTTTGGGAATACCTAAGTTTATAGATTTAGGCACAGTCTAAAAGTGGAGCTGCTAGTAGATATCTCTGTTGATGGTTGTCTGAGGCTAATGTTATAAAATCCTTTAAAGGCTTAATCAATTTGAGCCCTGGAGGAAATAAATTAATTAATTAATCTCCCCTGCATTTCCGGATAACAGTCTTGAGTGAAAGCAGGAAAGGAAAGGTGAACACTGGGAGTTTTCTCACCACCCTGATTTCCGTTTTTCATTTGTATCACTTGTCTTGTTAGTTTAATTATCCAGTTAACGAGTTCATGTTCCAGGTGGCAAGGTGACGTAGTGATTAACATGTCTGCCTCGCAGCAAGAATGTCCTGGGTTTGTAGTAATTCGTGTGAATGATTGTGTGTTTGTTGCCCTGCGATGGTCTGATGAACTGGTCAGGGTGTACCTCGCCTTCATCTAGTGTCAACTGAGGTAGGAATCAGATTTCCTGTAACCCTAATAGGATTACGCAGTTTGGCAAATGATTAAGTAAGAGAGTGAGTTCAGGTTCCGTGTTCCTGTTAATGTTTGGTGTTGGCCATAGTTTGTCTGTCTACCTGAGTTTGATTGTGTGTTTTTTATTCCGTGTGAGTTCATGCGGTGGTGTATGAGCCTCTATTTTTTGGGTTCCAGGTTTTTTTAAATATATATTGGTGACACAACAACCTCTTTGGATTTCTTATGGTGGCACTGACACGGGACAACCATCCAAGTCATGTTCCATGTCTTTGGGGCTCCGTTTAGGAGTTCTGCTAAAAAAAAAAAAAAAGTTCCCCCACAGGATTAATGTGATTACTAAGGGGAGTTACCTTACAGAAGTTTGGTGCAGAGGTCTGTTTATTACATGTACATTTCATGTAGGTTTTAATTTTGTGTGTTCTAGATATTGAAATCATTTTTTTAAATCATTAATTGACAGATCATAAACTGTCCACTGTGGTTGCCTTTACTGATTTAGAAAACACTTAAAGAGTTAAGGTCCACTTTTGTTAATAGTGGCAACATGCACTGGTCATGACAGAGGAAGAGAAATGGAAGTCAACCCTTAACCTTTGCACCACATCTGGATTCTATTCAGTCTTTCTCATCCCCTTTGTCAGTAAGTAGACTTCCCACCTAAGCCATGACTCTACCTGCTGTCATCACATAGTGCACCCACACAAACACTGCTTAATGTCACATATCAGTGGTTGAGCATAGAAGCGATGCTATCTGCACTGCCAGAAGCTACAGATTAAGTTACTGCAGTAAACTACGCGGATTCTGATGTGCTGCTTCGGCGCAGGTTTATTTCTCCACACTACAACGACAGTGAAATGTAAATCATCTTTCCAGCAATCTGGTTGTGTTTATCTAAAGCCATCCTCGTCTTGAAGCCACAAGCCAACCATCTAGTTCATCCGCTCTTTGGGTGGCGAATGTGCATTTTTATACAGTATATTTACATAGTCTCTTTTTCTGTCTCCTGTTTCGTCTGGCCTTCGCGTGGAACTTGATGCTCTTTCATGTTTGGGTACAAATCATTGTTTTAATTGAATGTGATGTCCCCCACATGTTGGTCAGTGTTGTACTCATCCTTTCTGAGCTGTCCAAAGTGCTGAATCAAAGTTGTTGTTCAGTATCGAGCATGATTTATTAAGTTTCATGCTATTCTTTAAGGCTACAAATAGCTGGCTAGCTTTACAGGCAACTGGTTTTTGAAGCAGGGTCTGTTTTATAAGGGTGGGAATGAGGGGTTTGCCTTCTCAGGATGAGATGTTTCTGTAGCAGCATAGATATATTAGAGGAGGGGAAAAAGAATGGACAGCATGAGAGCAGTGCACTTTTTCTCATAGTGGTGCAGTGAAAAGAGTCCCGCTAAAGAATCGCAGTGAATTGTCCCTCTGAGACGCTTAGATAAACACACTTCTCCAATAGACCCGGTGTCTGGTTTCTGCAAGAGCCGAAGTAAAAGAAAAGAGTTGCAGAGTATTGTGCAGAGCATTGTGGTCTAGTCTAGTCTACTACAACCTACCACCCCCTTTTTTCTTTTTTTTTTTACTTTTTAGTTGTTTGTTGTAGGTAACTTGGACCAACCAGATACCACTATCAATTCTCAAACGAACACAAAACATCATGCTTTATGGAGCAAAAACAAAACACTGGAGATCCCATCTAATAATTGATTGAATCCAGTATGTGTGTGTGTGTGTGTGTGTGTGTGTGTGTGTGTGTGTGTGTGTGGGACAGGGGAAGTTATCCCACGGTTGTGTGATAGCCTGAGGACACACTTAGGCAAAGCTACAGCAGGGGCAGCACTTCCACCCTGATTCCATGGCCGGAAAGTTCCTCTAAATGAAACAGAAACCAGGGATTGGCATGGGGGTCGGTTACAACCATTGTCAACACTTTAACCTTCCACCAGTCCAAAAAAGCTTCACAAGGATGAACAGTCTAAACCCCCCAGCAAATGGAGATGATCTCATTTCAACCTTTACAGGATAGGAGGTTTGGCTGCAGAACCTCCCAGTGCCTAAAATAAGACCAATGTCTCCATCGCTGTCTCCCAGTTGGGGTTTAATCTCATATACTTCGGTTTCACTTCAGTACTCAAGACTTCAGCCTTTGGGAAGAAACCTCTTATTAAGTTTAAGTCTATTAGAGGAAGCGAGTATTATATAATATAAAAAGCTCTAGTGACTCTAATGACTTCTCAGCCACCCACAAAGATTTGGAAACAGTATCAGAACTGCCACTCACTGCGGTCAGCCGCTCAGCAGGGTGGAAATGTAGTCGAAGCTTTTCAGAAACCTCAGAAACCTCCAGACGACTACCATTAAGAGATTTGATTCCCTTGATAAATATGGTTATACATTACCAAGCGCCTCTCAGTTTCGTGGAGTGAAAGAAAACAGCTAAAAGGGCTAAAAAAAAAAAAAACTGTCAATGTTTTTTAACATGTGTCTCCTAATCAAATAATTCCTTTTCCAGAACCTTTCGAGCTCGTGGGTACCACACAGGCCACATAAAACAACAGCATTTCCAGAGCAGCTTTGGTGCTGTTAAAAAATCTCTATTGACTTTCATTTCAATTCTCTGTGGCCATTTAATGAGTTTTTGCGGAACACACCAGAGGATTATGTGGCGTGTTTCTCATTTCAGCGGCTAGAATTTGAGCAGTTAAGCTTTTGAGCCACACAATAATAACCCGATTGCTCAAGTCAGGCCTCAGTGTGTACTGAAGCTCTTATAGAGCTTGTTAAACCTAATCCTACATGTACTCTTCTGGTCCTTTGATCAAACATAAAAGTAGTTACTCTGTCAGTCTGCTGTAGTTGAATTTAATATCGTAGTATTATCATTATAAAATGGGAAACATGTTATGTACATTAGAGATAGCATGGTGGCGTAGCGGTTTGCACATCCGCCTCACAGCAAGAATGTCCTGGGTTTGCGTCCTGGACTCAGCGAGGGTGGAGTTTGCATGTTCTCTCTGTGCCTGTCTGGGTTTCCTCCACGTACTCCTGTTTCCTTCCACAGTCCAAAGACGTACACATTAGGCTAATTGCCTATCCTGAATTGCCCCTAGGTGTGAGTGTGAATGGTTTTGTGTGTGTGTTGGCCCTGTGATGGTCTGGCGACCTGTTCAGGTTGTACCCTGCCTTCACCCAGTGTCGGCTCCAGCCTCCCCGCAACCTAATAGGGTTAATCGGGCCGGCAAATAAGAGACATAATATGCACATTACACGTTAAGAAATTTGGCAATTGGCACCCGGTGGTTAGTATCTGCCTCACTACAAGAAGGACCTGGGTTCCCGTCCCGGGCATGTTATCCCTGTGCTTGCGTGGGTTTCCTCCAGGTACTCCTGTTTCCTTCCACAGTCCAAAGACACACATTAGGCTAAGTGGCTGTTCTCAATTCCCTCTAGGTGTGAGTGTGGATGGTTGCGTGTGTTGCCCTGCAATGTATTGACGAATGTTCCAGGGTGTACCCGGAGTCAGATTCAGCCTCCAGTTTGGCAAATGGATCTGAATTCTGATGAGGAGTTCTAGATTTATATCCATATTAAACACACACGCACACACACACCTTCTTAAATTTCACATTCGCACTCACGTGCCGCTGTTTTAGCTATGTTACTTTAATTTCCATGGATACAAGACGTATACTTTGCTCATTAGCTATAGCGGAACAAGTGTGTTCATGTATGTCAAACAAGAAGGTGTTGAGGGAGCACTTTGGTTAATTTGTCTTAATAGGTTCAAATTATGTTTTTATTAAATACAAAAGTATCACTTTCCCTGGCACACAGGCCTGGCATAATCTTGGCTTACGCCAATAAACACAACACATCATTTTCAGAGTTTGTTTAGGACTGAGCTCATTTAAGTTTGAACGCAGTGTAATTTTATAGGTACATTCTTAAAGACGTAGACAGCACAATGTTGCCAGCTCATAGGTTCGATCCAGAGCTCGGGTTACTGCCTGTCTGGAATGATGCACGTTCTCCATACCTGCCTGTGCTGGTTTCATCAAGGTTCTCTGGTTTCCTCCCTAAAACATGCCGGTATGTTGGTTGGCAACTAAAGACTGCCCCCAGGTCTGATGAGTGTGCAGGGTGTCCCAGTGATGCTCCAGAGTAAATAGGAAAAGAGGATGGGTATGTTGCTAGGCCTCGTGTAACCTCATCTGGGTTTTAGGAAGGGCTAGTACACATAAACAGAATGAGAATTAGCTCAGCTTCCAGGACAAGTTGAGTCAAGCTCCCAAAATGACGTGATTATTGGGTAACATACTTATAAAGAGTGATGTCTTCTTACATGTGATTTATACTCTGCTGTAAAGCCGAGAAAAGCCCAGAAAGGAACTTTTTTGGCATTGTGAATGGAACTGATACTGTGCTGTATAGTATGGCTGGAATAAAGGCAAAGTGAACCAATACTTAAGACAAGACGTATTCTGGTATTTCTTACATTGGGTTGTTGGCCCAACTTCAAAATGCAGATAATTCATCTCCTGAGAGTCATGGTGCTTATCTTCCATCTGATTTGCTCTGGGCCAAACAATACTAGTAGAACAGTAGCAAACTGCTTTTCATGCTTATCATGAGTAAATAATAATATACCAGAACGTGTAGTCATGATACACTCATCCAGTGTTCAATATCTAATCAAATCTGATGATACACCACTACAGTACTTTTGGGTAAACATCAAAGTGAGATAACGCCGAAGCATAAACTGTGAAGCCTGTGAGATCCTGAGTGAATGATGGCATAGTGGAGGTGGTTTGTGCGTGTGCGTATGTGGGAGGGGGACTTAGGTAAAGTTATCCTTTGGGAGCCGCCCCGTTTGTGTGATCTGCTCATTCAGGTGGTGTGTGTGTGTGTGTGTGTGTGTGTGTGTGTGTGTGTGTGTGTGTGTGTGTGTGTGGGGGGAATGGGGGGTGCTGGGGGAGGAAGGATGTCTCCTGCCTTGATGAAACCCTGGCGTCCCTTTTGTTGTTTGTGAAAACAAAACAAAAAGAGTTTGAGGGCCAAAAACAGAGAAGGAAGGGGAGGGGGAGGTGGGGGTTTGAGTCAGTCAAGAGCAACAATGCAGTCTGCACTCGGCAATAGACATGATGTCACGCACTGAGGTCCCTGGTGAGGATCAGGTAGGGTGGGGTGTTCTCGTCTCTCATTCGCGCGCACACAAAATTCATTCATACACATTCTGTAACTGTCTTTCTCTTCCTCCATACCTGTTCTCTTCATCTCTATTCATTCTGTCTCTATGCCTGTTTTCCTTTCAGTTTGTCATTGTTCCCTCTCTCTGGCCATATCTCCATTCTTCTCTCTCACTACACATGAATGTGTGTTTTGTGCATACGTTTGGGCGTGTACACGTACACGTATGCACATCCACGAGCGTGTGAATGAACACTATGTGGGAGTTGCCAACCACATAATGGAACTCCTCACAGCTCCACTTCCGCACGGTGGTCATTTGAAACGCCCATTTCCAGGTCATTCATTCAGAGCAATCCCCAGTGAACGTGCCTCTGCCTGGTGAGGCCTGCGAAAGGATCGCTCCCATGGGAATGACAGACACATAGCAGGCATACACGTTCATATCTACCCTTTTTTAATCATGCTTTACTGACTGCCTCATTAAATACTTATGAACCCAGAACATGTTTAAACATAACACCATAACTGACCCAAAACACAGTACATCCACACTCCAATTTGAAAGTGTTTATATGGTCGCATTGCAACAGATTTTATATAAAAAAAACATTAGGAAATTCTTCATTATTGGGCCTTTACGCCCCATGTCCCACCTCACACACAAATACAAAGCAGTATTTCCTTTAAGATTGATTGGTAAATGATACCGCATGCCTTGTTCACACAACTGCCAGCTCGAAACGAACATACTGAAGGAGGGTCAACTCGTGGGTGGTCAGGAACAAATTCAAGACAGGAACTTGGAAAGCTGCTGTTGCACAAATACCTTTTCTTTCTAATATATGCACAGCCACAAAATAGCACCATAGATGGGAGAATTTCGCACGTGCCCTACTGCAGTAAAGTCTAGCTGAGAGGGAAGAAGGAGGAAAGGGATCAGACGTTCGACTTGATATTGTGCCGCCACCACCACCAGCACCAAGTACCAGTGCCACACTCCATGCCCCTAAACCACAGGCGAGAGTGAAAACCACAATGCAATTCCAGTTGTTAAAGCATGCGGTTATTAGCATAAGAGTGCAGGACTAAGAGGAAAAGGGCTAATGCTTGCTGTTGGCTCAGTTACCAGTGCACACGCTACAGCGGATGCTGGCAGGCATGGCCTTTCTCAGTCCATAAACAAAACCCCTGTGAGAAGACTTGTGCGTTTCCCCACCCATCGCTTACCATGTGTTTCTACCTTTGACTTGATTGCTAACAGAGCGAGCTTGCTCCGGCTCCTAGCCCAAACTTTAGTTCAAGCTCGGTGGTTAAACCAGTGATCCAGGGTTTGGCTGTATTGTGCGCAAGAACCTGTGGGAAGACATATGGTCTCACTGACTCATGGAAGTCTTTAGCATTTGTTCGCTCTCTTTATTTGGATATAGGAAATCACACCCACAAAAAGTCAATGGTGCCTATCCAGTTTAAAGTGCTAAAGTGAACCTTCAGGACAAAGGACCCTTTCTGGAGATGAAGGACAACAGTTGATATGGATGGAATGAAGGGGGCTAGAAAGGCCCTCCTGGGAGAAGGAGTGGCAGTGTCATCATCTCGCGCTGCTAACGGGAGCACAATGCCGGAGGATATCATATTTTTCTGTTTGACAAATGGATACGCAGCGGTGACTAGAGTAGAAGTGATCGCCTTCATGCAAGATACTGCTATGCACCACATTTAATGATACTCACTCACTCATTCATTTGCTGAACTGCTTAATCCTATTAGGGTTGCGGGGAGGCTGCAGTGTATCTCAGCAGACACTGGTCAAAGACAGGGTACACCTTGAACAGCTTGCCAGACCATTGTAGGGCAACACACGTGCAAACATTCAAATCCTCACCTAAGGGCAATTTGGAACAGCCAGTTAGCCTAATGTGCATATCTTTTGACTGTAGGAGAAAACCAGAATACCCGGAGGAAACCCACACAAGTACAGGGAGAACATGCACACTTAACACAAAAATGCCTTTGCCAACCCCAGGACTAAAACCCAGGACATTCTTGCTGTGAGGTGGACATGCTAACCACTATGCCACGGTGCCGCCCACACGCAGTAGTAAGAGTGAGAACGGAGCACAATCCATGTCTTGCCTCAGCAAACCTCAAATTGGACATTGAGTGTCAAGCAATATGATGGTCAACCACAGTGTTTTTTGAGATTTTGCTGAAAGCTCATGATGTCCCATGTATGCGGCAAACTGATATGAAAGTTTCAGTCAGCAAGTGAAACAGAGCATAAAACACCACCAAACACCAAATCACTAAGAGTGCTGAGTGAGTATTTATAACAATGGTGACCACAAGAAGAATGAGACATGTGGCAAGTTCCCACTGTTGGCAAAATCAAGGATGCCATATATAATCAATTATGGAAGTGTTTGTTTGCAGGCAGACGCTCCAAACACGCTGATGATAAACAGGATGGAAACCACAAAAAGAAATCACCAATCACCATGTGAAGGTGACAGAGAGAGTCAGTAGAACTCAATTCCCAAGTCAACTCTCACTGAAGCACAACGTTAATTGAACTTTTTTGATAAATTGTTAATAGAAACAACAAAACATACCAAATACCCATACTCAGCTAAATAACAGTTCTATATCTGTGTTAAGATTTGCCAAATCTTGTAGTTGCCCATTTTATGTAATCACTAAAACCACCAGCAGTGAAAAGCTTCAACTGTTTGAAGCTATGAGGGACCAACAAGCAATGTCTGAAATAAACAGATTAATTTCAAACCTCCACTGCAAGGGTTGATTAGTGATGGGCTGGCAATATCTAAAATCAAGGGGTTTCATTTCATTTAATTTTCCCAACAACGTTATCTATTATTAGGGTTGCAAGGAGGCTGGAGCCCATGCCAGCCGACTGTGGCTGAAGGCAGGGTACACCCTGAACAGCTTGCCAGATCATCACAAGGCAACGTCCATGTCTTTGGACTGTGGGAGGAAACTGGGGTATCTGGTGGAAGCTTAACTCACACCTAGGGTCAATTTGAAACATCCAGTTAGCCTCATGTGCATGTTTTTGGACTGTGAGAGTACCTGGAGGAAACCTACACAAGCACAGGAAGAACATGCAAGCTCCACACTGAAACACCCTCGCTGAGCCCGGGACTCAAACCCAGCACCTTCTTGCTGTGAGGCGGACATGCTAATCACTACTGGCCATTTCATATAGGCGCTAATTGAATTATTCGTCATGATGTGAAAAATCAAGCTTTATTAAAACTAAAACTGTAAACAGGTTTATAATTACCTTTGGCATAATGTAGTTATTAATAGCTGGTTGCTTAAATATGGGTCTGTTGGTTAATGGTTCAAGAAAAATCTGGCAAAACCTCTTAACTTGTGGTGGCCATAGTGGATATCAGACTATGATGAAACTTTCTAGGTTTGTTGTGGTTACCCAGTCACAACATCCACACCAAAAATGGTCAAGATCAGTGATGGTGTTTTTGAGTTAGTGCGCAGAATGCAAGTGTCGGGAGATGGAGGACATTGCGCGTGATGACAATACTACTCACACCCATTGGACTGAGGGATAAAAACTAATTTAGCAAACGGTTGGGACAGTGATGATGGATGACATCACTAGTTTCAGATAACTACTTTGCTGTAATGTTGTCAACTTTGCTGGAGAGTTGTCAACATGTGCAGAAAATGGGATAAGGCAGATGTCGGTTTCTGAAAGAAAACCACAACGATTATGGGATGTTGCAATGAAGTCTGATTTCGCAAAAAAAAAAACAAAAAAAACAAAAAAGGTTGAACAGAAAGATGGCACCTTCATCAACCTGCTGATGGTATTGGTTCAGTTTTTTGCAGGTTGTTGGTACTTGTCAGCTTTTATGTTTAAAGTCTTCATTTATACCTCAGTCTGGAAATTGTTAAAGAATTGAAATTTTACAAAATAAAATTTAAAAAAATACCTTGAAGGGAGAAATATAAGACTAGTGGATGATCTGCAAATAAAATTTTGACCAGGTTGTTGATCTGCTGACAACTTTGAGCCACCAACATACCATATAATGGAATAACTTCAATCCTAGATGGTTTGAGTCTGTTGCTAAATCTAGGATTATTTCTATCCATGACTCTGAAAGTGAGTTTAGTTTTAACAATGCATTTTCCTCCATGACTGGTTTTAATCTATGTCTATCTTTAGAATGAATGTTTTAATGATTTCTGAATCCGTTTTCGACACACACCTCATGATATCTCATGGCTAGTGCATTTGTCACTAAAATGAATCAATACATTTTCCAGACTGCTTCCCCTACTCAAGGCTTTCCAATAATCCTCAGTCTAGTAGTGTGAATCAGGCCAGCTGCTGATCAAAGTGAGGCCATGACCCTCCCACGGCACATCCTGCATTCCTCCTTAAACACATTCACATGCACTCTATCGCTCTCTACACAACTACACATCCATCATCTCTATTCCCAACCAGTTCTTTTTAATTCTCAACAATTGAAAAGTCAACAACAAGCTTGCACAACTACAGGAGGAGGCCAAAGGGTTTCTATAGACTAAGTCTATGTTTAATACACTTTAGGAGCTATACATCCAAATGTTTTTGAATGGTTTCTATAGCACGAGCCAAAACATCTCTTATTCCATACCTGATTCATGTTTAATAGAAGCTTTGCAGTGTTCACACTGTAATAATGACTCTTTCAAGTATAGTAGGAAGGCTGTGTCAGTGACATCACTGCCAGAATAACATATACATTCTCTGCTAGTCTAAAGGCATAACATTATCACCAATAGACTGTTTTCTGTTGTTTATTATTTTGCAGAAATGAAAGGAATAATGGAATATATTTAAGAAGGCATGTAAGCGCATACTAGTGGTTAGCATCTTTCCCTCACAGTAAGAAAGTCCTGGGGTCAATTCCTGGGCTTTGGCATTTCTATGTGGAGTTTACATGTTCTCCCCATGCTTGTGTGGGTTTCCTCCAGGTACTCCGGGTTCCTTCCACAGTTCAAAGACATGAACCTTAGCCTAACTGGATGTAACAAATCGCCCCTAGGGGCAAGTGAGTGTGAATGGTTTTGTGTGTGTGTGTGTGTGTGTGTGTGTGTGTGTGTGTGTGTGTGTGTGTGTGTGTGTGT
>JAOUQZ010000039.1:25288892-25313930 GCA_028564935.1 Neosilurus hyrtlii
TGTGTGTGTGTGTGTGTGTGTGTGTGTGTGTGTGTGTGTGTGTGTGTGCGTGTGTGTGTGTGTGTGTGTGTGTGTTGCATTGCGATGGTCTGGAGAGCTGTTCAAGGTGTCCCATGCTTTCGTTGAAGGTCGACTGAGGTAGGTACCAACCTCCTTGCAACCCTAATGGGATTAAGCATTTCGGCAAATGAGCGAATAAGAGAATATAAAGTGTATACACCTACCAGCCACAACATTATTACCACCAGTTAGCTGCAGTGTGTGTTCTGGTGTCTTTCTATCATAGCCAGCATTAACAATTTCAGCAGTTTGTGCTACAGAAGCTCTTCTGTGGGATCAAACCAGACGTACTGGCCTTCACTTCCCACAAGCATCAGTGAGCCTTGGGCATCCATGGTACTCATGTCAGTTAATTGGCTGTTCTTCCCTGGACCACTTTTGAGAGATATTTTTCACTGGATACCAGGAACACCCTACAATAGACCCAGTCATTTAGCCATCACATTCTGGCCTTCATCAAATTCACTCAGATCCTTACCACCCTACGACGCAAACCATAATTTTGTTGTCTCTTCTTGGCCCTGCAGTGGACTTGCGAGCGGTTCAGCGTGTACTCTGCCTGTCTGCATGTTTGTTTTGTTTGTTTTTGATACTGCATTAATTCCACAAGGGAAACTTTACCCATCCAAAGTGAGCACACACACTCTCGGAGCAGTGGGCTGCTACACTCTGCAGCGCATGGAGAGCAGTTGGGGGTTAGGTGCCTTGCTGGAGGGCACTTCAGCCATGAATGTGGAGGAAGGGAAGGTGCAGCTCATAAACCTGCTACCACACATTTTTCTAGCTGATTCAGGAATTGAAGCAACAACCCTTCGGTCCCAAAGTTGTTCCCCAAACATGAGGCCATGGCTGCCCATTCATATTCCTCCCACACTCCAAAGACATGCACTTTTTTATTAATTAGCTGTTCCAAATTGACCTTAATTGTGGGTGTGTGTGTGTGTGTGTGTGTGTGTGTGTGTGTGTGTGTGTGTGTCAGCCTGTGGTGTTCAGGCTATACCCCGCCTTTGCCCAGTGTCAGCTGAGATAGGCCCCAGCTTTCGTGTGACCCTCATAGTAGATTTAAATTCGATTTGACATTTCTCAGCACCATTTCTGTTCCTTACCACCTGTGGACTAATGAAATTGATCAGCATCTTTAAAAAGGAATACATTTGGCAAAAGAGTAATACCCACTGTCCCTCATGTGGGGTCTCAAAGGGAAACTCTTGCTCATTTTTCCTGACTCCAGCACATCAACTTTGGAGAACTGACTGTTCACCTTCTGCCTACTACATCCCACACTTTGCAGGTGCCACTGTATTCATAAGATAATCAATGTATTTCACTTCACCTCTCAGTGGTTGAGGTTTTTAATGTTATGGCTGATCAGTATGTGTGTCTAAAGCAGACTAGATAGAACATCTCACTAGACATACAGTATGTTTAGCATGATCTTTGTCAGTAATCCCAGAAACGTGAAAAGACCACATTACCATTCCTGCCATTTCTGATTGGATCCATAAGATTTATGATGTTATCTTTTTTTAAAAGTGGTTATTAAAATTGCAATGTAGTGGAAAAGACAAGCCAGAATGCATCAGCTGTGCTGGATTTTATTTTCGAACAGAGCATGCATCCCATCAGAGCGATTATGAGATAATTGTATACAGATTGGAAGATGTCCCTGCCATTTCTGATTGGAGCTGTAAGATTTACTCGATGCTATCTTCTCGGTATTATTAAAACAGCATCAGTAATGGAAAAGGATAATTCAAAATGGATTGTCAGTGCTGGATTTCTTTTTTCTTTCTTTCTTTCTTTTTTTTTTTGGGAGAATGTGGATGCCATCATCAGTGTGATTATAAAATAATTGTGTACAGATTGGGACATTTCTGTTGAACCTGCTTCACAATGTACAATCATGAAGTTCAAAAGATCCTTTAATACCAAAAATATATATATACTCAATGTCCTCCATGTCTGAGTTAAAGAATGGTTCTAGGGTAGCTTTTGCTGATGCTGAACAGACCTTTGTCAGAACGACTCAAATCACTGAGTCTTAGATGTGAAATCACAGGTGGTTACGCAAAAAGATATCTTATGACAGGACAAAATCCACTAATTTTCACTTCATCAAGCTGCCAAAAACAAATATAGTTCTTTATCCTAGGGATTTATGGTGACCAAGCAAAGATCAAATGATTTATATTTAGCAAGACCAAAATTAAGTAAAGAGTCCTGACATCAAAGTTAGGAAACCCAATAACAACTGGAATGAAGAACAACCCTAGCTTTCATCTTCCAGTAACAAAAAAAGAAGAAGAACGCTTGTGCCAATGTGAAACGTCATACCAAAATAGTACAAAGAACCTGGCGGAGTCTCATCCAGCCAATAAATAATGCAGGATACCATTGCTTGGTAGTCTGATACTGTCCTGGCTAGCTCATGGCAGCATGTTCAAACAGTATCTCTAAGAAACGTAGGACAGAATTTCCAGCACACAGCATTACCAGTCACACAAGTCTTTGTCTGGACACTGTATCAACCCTACACTTACACATTCTTCACATACGGTACACGGTGTATTCCCACCTCACGTCCAGCATTCAAAGGATGGAGTCCAGATCTACTGCAACCCTGGCTAAGATGAAAAAACTGGCGAAAATGTACAAATAACTCAAGACAACATACTGAAGACTATAATTGCTGAAGAACTATTACGAGATGAAAAAAACCCATACAAGATCAAGCCCAAAGAGGCCACACATTCCACGTTAAAGCCCAGTTTACAGCTCAGTTTTCTAAATAGTGCAAAACCTTAACAATCAACAAACCTCAGCATTCTTAGACTCTTCATGAAGCAAAGGATTCGTTTGGAAGAAATGTTCACTGTCAGTAACATTCAGAGATAAAGCTCTACCGTTTCTCTGTAATTTAGCAAACTGTATTTTTTTTTCATTTAACTTTAAGAGCCAAGAAATATGAAGGGCAGATGAAAGAAGAGCTGTTTACAGCTGTTATAATGTAAGTGATAACTAAAAATCAAAGAATTAACCGCATTCATTTCCTGAACTGCTTAATCCTACTAGGGTCACGGGTGACTCTGGCCAAAGGAACACCTTGCCAGTCCATTGCAGGGACACCACATACACACAGCCATTCACACTCACACCTAAGGGCAGTTTGGAACAGTCTAATGTGAATGTCTTTAAACTGAGGTTTTCATTATGTCATATGTTAACACTTATCGTCTTTTACTCCTTATTTTTTATCCATTCATTAATTTTGTGAAGCGTTAGCATAATTAGGGTCGCGGGGAGGCTGGCACCCATCTCAGTTGACTCTGTGCGAGGGCAGAGTACTCCCTGGACAGCTCACCAAGCCATCACAGGGCAGAAACACGCTGACGGCTATGCAGCTACTCTTGACAAAAATCAGCAATGGTTCTTTTACATGCCTCTCACCATAGACAGTGAGAGACATGGCCGGCATTTAATAACCCAGTTAGCTGCACTGGGGGGACAGCAGTGACATCCCATAACCTAAAATTAAATTTATTTACATGTTTATCTAAAGTAAGATTAAGGACATGTTTTTATATGAAAACAATCAACAGGGTGGTGTTGCTAATTCTTATTTTTGTTTTACTATCACAGAAAAGTTGAATGCACAAATCTGATTGGTCGAACAGCACAGGTAGATGTGACCTTAGTATTGACGCATTCATTCTAATGTATTATTTCCTCTATAGTAGGAGCACAGTGATCTCTTTATCGCTCACTCACTCCCTCATTCACTCACTCACTGTGGTTGCCGAACCTCTCAATCCTTCTAAGGTTGCAGGGAGGCTGGTGCCTATCTGGGCGAAGGCAGAGTACAGGGGCCTGTTTATGTAACGAAATAATTATTTCAATCTTTGATGTGTGAGGGTTTTTTTTTTGTTTTTTTGTTTTTTGTGTAAAATGAATGACTACATTTGTGTGTGTGTGTGTGTGTGTGTGTGTGTGTGTGTGTGTGCGTGTGTGTGTGTAAGTAAGAGAGAAAGAGAGAGAGAGAGAGAGAGAGGGTGGTGAGGAAATAACATAAATGAAAACAGAAAAGAACTTCTATCGCATGTTCCACAATATTAAATCTTACTACAGTATGAATCTAAATTAAATCTAAATCTGTATTAATCATTAAAATATGTGACATTTTTAAGATTGATTAAATGAAATATTGTGCTCACTGGAAAGCCCAGTGTGGTATAAGTGAAATAACACACTCCAGACCATGCTATTATTCTTAAATAACTTTCAAAGTCCATTATTTCCCACCCCTAAAACACCCCCCCACCCCCCGGTGCATTATTTTCATATAACAACATGCTCTGTCGTGCCGTCTTTCTTCCATAAAAGCACATCCTGATTTTTTGCCCCTTACTTAACAAACCTGCACTAAATTGAAATAAATATAGAGAAACAAATAAAATGCATGATGAGCCTCTGTGATTCTATAGAAATCTTTGGTGTGCTCAGTGGGAATTCCGAAAATTTATATGTAAAAGCTTATATAACAGCCAACTCATCATTCAGAAGAGAAACCTTATTTTATCAGCCGTATAAAGAACCCTTTTATTTTTCATTCGGCAAACTGTTCGGTCTTGTTGCCAGTTACCTCCATGAAGTCTTGTTAATTTCATCCAGAAACTTGGCCAGGACATGAAATAAATTGTTTGGAGCTGTGGTGTTAATAAAGCACCAACAAGATATAAAACATTTCACTCTGACAGTGACAGATTATCAACTCACTCCTCCAATCTCGGCATGTTTATAACCCATAATCAATAGAGCAAGTTGAGTTATTACCGGAGCAGTGTTTGCTTTAGCACCTTGACGTTTTTATCAAGAATCATAACGTACTATCATGACCAGTTATGATTTGTGTGGAATGATGGAAAGACAGCTGGGGTAATTGTTTCACCAGGATGGGCTCCAGGAATTAGGAGTTGGCGGAGCACCACCAGTGTGTTTGGATAACCTCTGTAATAATAATGGCTAATTTATTAAATTTCATGTGTACAGTTTGGTTATTCCGATGGGAATAATCTGTCAGTTTTACACAGAAAAATGAATGACGTCAAAAGCGAAAACTTATGAAAAGAGTAATGGAAACTGTGAGCAGTATGATAATATTTCACTGTGCTGCCAAGTCACGGCTGGTATCAATCGATCCGAGCATGTATTACAGTGTCGACCATGAATCTACTATAAATGTATTCCTTTATATTTGGAGCATGTTTAGGTGGTGGGGTTTTTTTCATGTTAATAATTTGGAAACCTGATGATCAAAAATAGCCAACAAATAGGAAACATGAAAATGTGGCACCATATTACTGTATGTCTTTGATACACACCCGTGAAGCTAAGTTCAGCCCTAAAAGCAAACTCACTCTCGCTCATTCATTCGCCGAGCCGCTCACTCCTACTAGGGTTGCCGGAGACTGGAGCCAATCTCAGCCAACACTGGTCGAAGGCATTGTACACCCTGAACAGTTCGCCAGACAATTGCAGGGCCAGAACCATACACACTCACTCCTTAGGGCAATTTAGAGCAGCCAGTTTTCTTATTATGCATGTCTTTGGCCTGTGGAAGGAAACTGGAGTACCCAGTGGAAACCAACGCAAGAATAGAGAGAACATGTTCCAGAACAACTCCACACAGAAACACCAGAGCCGGGGACTTGAACCCAGGACCTTGTTGCTGTGATGTGGGATTGCTAACCACCACACCACCATGCTGCCCTGAGAGCAAATTGGGTTATTAAAAGAAATGTGGCACACATACACAAAGCCATTGTTGCTATTTTCACTAAACCAATAAAGATTTGATAAAGCATGTATTTCTGTACTAAATCCAACTCATAAAACTGGGTTGAAGGAATAATAAATATTCTGACAGGCTTTTTAAATATTATTTTAAAAACTTGAAAATTGCTGAAAGAGCTTCTAATGCTGCAGACTCCCAAACCTCTGACACCCATGATGTACGATGTATGTCAAATCAGTTAGAGGCTCATAACCGCTCTTGTTATTTGCAGTGCGTGTAGAAATTGTACAAGATGTCATCGACTCAGGTTTAGTGTGGCACTTCGGTGTCAGTTATTCCACCAGCGATGTCCAGGAAAAGCGTGGCGCATGCCATCGTAGGCGCCTGATCAGGGATGATGATCAGTTGCGGCAAGCCTGATGGGAGGCCGAGTGCCAACACTAACAACCGAGCTGGAAAACCATGACATGTTGGTCTCAGCTGAGAGAGCAGGCCAAATTAACAGATTTCAGCCGGTGCTTTGTGTGTGTGTGTGGCCTAATGACTGCCATGAATCTAATACCCTTTCCTAAGCCTGCTTATATGTTACTCAGCTTCCAAATTTAATCCAAATTGAGGCTGCACTTTGCATTTTCAGCACTGAACTTAAGATACATGGAGGAAACCACTATTATTTTTGTCTTTATAGGTGTGTGTTGCTCCTATATTCCCTGCAATTCCAGACTTGGTCATTACTTAGTCCAGACTTGCTTACAATTAAAAACATATGCCAAAAATCATAGCTGGGCAGTTGGAGAGAAACTTTGCTGGCCATAAAGGAAAAGCCGCTATTCTGTAATTACTGTTAGGTTTTTGCCTTTGTACTGTCAAGAAAAGTGAGAAAGTGATTTATTGTCGGTTTCTCCACCAGACACCAGGGCTTTAAAAAACTCATAAAAGTGGCCTAAATGATTTGAAGGAACCTGTGATTTTCATAAGCATGCACTGTATTGCAGTGACAGTTTGCACTTAAAAAATCATTTACCCTGAAATAACTGATCCGTGTCTTTCTGAACTGTAAAGCAAAAGTTTATACTTAGCAATGAAATACCCAATAAAAAAAACATTATTTATAAAGTAAAATTTATTATATGCATAAAATCAATAATGATAAAAAATAATAACCATACGACAGTGTTCTATTGCTTGCCATGCAAGAAGATCACAATCATGGACTCTTAGGAAGCCTTGAACCCATATTTATTAGTAATGGCAGAAGCCAGCGGTTCTCAGAGTGGCGTCTGGGGTACCCCAGGGGTCTTGAAGCATAGTCAGGGGTCAGAAATTGTTTGTGTAGGTAAAGTAGTGGAAATCATAACCCACTATTATCACAGTTATGTACTTTTTAAAATATTGATTAATGAGTCCTTAGGTTTGTTTAACTGAATGGGTTTCATCCAAACCACAATAACTTCAAAACAAGTCAGTCTATAAATAATATTAACCAGGGCCTAATGTCAGCGAAAGGTTCAGGATTAAAAAGCTCTGTGGTTCTAATAACTAGACAAGCTGTTATTATATGCTTTTAAATAATGTTCATGAAAGAAAATAGTCTGTGGAATTTCTTTTACAGTTGCAGCAAATTGTATGTAAACCCTTGGCATGGGACATATTGCAAAACTGTCAGGTGTACTTTAAGTCTCCTTTAAGGATTCAAAACTGGGTTAAGTGTAGAAAGCTTGTATGAAAATAAAACTAAATATAAGACACAGCACAGAGGCTCCAGGCAAAGGTGAGGTACAGCCTGAGCAGCTCACCAGTCTGTTAGGGCCAATGCACACACACACACACACACACACACACACACACACACACACACACACACAGTCTCGTCACCATGACTTGTGGGGACAACTCATAGAATTCCTGGAGAAGTTTCCGTAAACACTAGAAATTTCCCTAACTCCAAACATAAACCTAACCACTGTCACCTTACCCCAACCTTACCCTAATCTTAAAACATCTTCACCCTAAAATTTAATGATGACATTGTGGGGACTCGTTTTTGCCCCCACAAGGAAGCGAAGTCCCCATAACGTGACTGTGTAAACAAATTCATGTCCCCACACTGTTAGGAATAGCTAGACCACACACGCACACACACACACACACACACACACACACACACACACACACACACACACACACAAACAAACACACACAACCATTCATACTCACAATCACACCTAGAGGCAATTTGGAATACCAAATGGATTAAAGTGCATGGTTTTGGACTATGGAAGGAAACCGGATTACCTGGAGGAAACCCACACAAGCACAGGGAGAGCATGCAAACTCCACACAGAAACAGCCGAGCTGGGTATGGGGATCAATCCCAGGACTTTCTTGCTGTGAGGCAGATGTGCCAACCACTACTCCACCATGTACTAACCCCTTACCCCCACCCGGGTTTTTACCTATTTTGTTACATTACAACCTGTAATTTATATGGGTTTTTTCCTGATTTTTTTTATTTGATGGATCTGCACAAAAAGTTGGTGAAATGTAATGAGAAAAATATATATAAGAAAAATATAAAATAAAAAGAAAAATAAAAATCTGAAAATTGGCATATGCATATGTATTAATCCCCTTTGCTATGAAGCCCTTCAAAAGTTCAAAAGTGACCTTCAGAAGTCACATAATTAGTAAAATGAAGTCCACCTCTGTGCAATCTAAGTGTCATAAGATCAGTCAGTATAAACACACCTTTTCTGAAAGGCCCCAGAGGCTGCAACACCACTAAGCAAGAGGCATCACACCATGAAGGCCAAGGAGCTCTTCCTACAAGTCAGGGACAACGTTGTTGAGAAGTACAAGTCAGGGTTGGGTTATAAAAAAATTTCCAAATTTTTGATGATTCCTCGGAGCACCATCATCAAATCCATCATCTTCAAATGAAAAGAACATGGTACCACCACAAACCTGACAAGAGAGGTTCTCCCACCAAAACTCACAGACTGGGCAAGGAGGGCATTAATCAGAGCAGCAGCACAGAGACCAAAGGTAACCTTGAAGGAGCTGCAGAGTTCCACAGCAGAGACTGGTGTATCTGTGCATGGGACCACGATAAGCCGTGCACTCCATAGAGCTGTGCTTTATGGAAAAGTGGACAGAAAAAAAGTCTTTACTTAGTGTTAAAAATAATAAAGGCATGTGGGCGACTCCCTAGATTTATAAAGGAAGGTGCTCTGGTCAGATGAGACTAAAATTTAACTTTTCAGCCACCAAGGAAAATGCTATGTCTGGCGCAAACCCAACAAATCTCATCACCCCAAGAACACCATCCCCCACAGTGAAACATGGTGGTGGCAGCATAATGCTGTGGGGATATTTCTCAGCAGCAGGGACTGGGAAACTGATCTGAGTCGAGGGAAAGATGAATGGTGTTAAATACAGGGATATTGTTGAGCAAAACCTGTTTCAGTCTTTCTGTGATTTGAGACTGGGATGAAGGTACCAGGTAAGTAATGCAGATTTGTCGGCTGTTCTTTCATGTTGTGAATCTCTCGTTCTACCACATACAAGAGTAGCCCTTTTGGATTGTGTTTATGTGGTTGGGGAGAATTTTGAAGTACATTAAAAACTCAGGGTCATGTTGATGAAACCAAATGGTGATAAACCATGATACGTTATTATGCAGAAATTAGCTGTTTGAAGTTAGATGAATTGTAACCATAAAGGGAAGCGTGAGAAGAAAAAAATAGTGGTTGTCTGGTTTTCTAGGTTTAATATGTAATTTCGTATCCTGATTACAATACATATCACAGTATAGCACAGTTTCTGTGAATAAATAAATTCAAAAATAACTATAATTTTCTGTTTATATGTAGCACGAAAGAAGGAAGATAGATTTGTTTAGCATAAACAATGTGTTTACCCATCTATATCCATCCATTATCTATACCACTGCACATCGGAAAATAATGGCATGTGCAACACAAGGTGATAGATAATTGAGGGCAAAAAAAGGGCCTTGCTCAAGGGTCCAACTGTGGTGATAGTAGGGATTGAACCACTGACCTTTGGATCAGTAACCCATCGCCTTAACTACTAAGCCACAAATGGGCATCTTTAATGCCTCCATGGTGTAGTGTTTTGGACATGTTCAACCGGAGAGACCCCAGGATGGACCCAGAACATGCAGGAGAGACTATGACTCTTGGCTAGTCTGGGAATGCCTTGGTGTCCCTAAGGAAGAGCTGGAGGAAGTGGCTGGGTAGAGGGATGTCTGGACCTCACTGCTTAGGCTGCTGCTATGAAGATGAAGGAGCATAATATGAAACTGTAAATGTTTTTTCTATCGCCACGCAATATATACACCGATCAGCCACGATGTTAAAAATATTAAGATCACAGGCAGTGTAAATAACATTGTCTCCTTAAAGTGGCACCTTCCGAGGAGTGGGATGTATTAGGAGAAAGTGAACAGTTGGTTTTTGAAGTTGGTGTGTTGGAAGCAGGAAACATAAGCAGGTGTAAAGATCTGAGTGACTTTGATAAGGGCCACATTGTGATGGGTAAACGACTGGGTCGTTTCAAAATGGAAGGTCCTGTAGGGTGTTCCTGGTATGCAGAGGTAAGTACCTTCAAAAGGTGCTCCAAGGAAGTACAACTTGTGAACTGTTGAAGAAGAGTGTCATGGGTGCCCAAGGCTTATCGATGCACAAGGGGGGTGAAGGTCAGTATGTGTGAACTGATCCCACAGAAGAACTACTGTAGCACAATCAACTGAAAAGATAAATGCTGGTTATGGTAGAAAGGCATCAGAATATTACAACTAGCTGGTGGTTTTAATGTTGTGACTGATCAGTGTCTACAGTCATATGTCTTTTATTTCTGCTAAATAACCTAAAATTCACACAAAGTCACAACAGTGTATTG
The DNA here is from genome assembly GCA_028564935.1 of Neosilurus hyrtlii. NCBI lineage: Eukaryota > Metazoa > Chordata > Actinopteri > Siluriformes > Plotosidae > Neosilurus > Neosilurus hyrtlii. Next base: position 25,299,667 of record JAOUQZ010000039.1, read on the forward strand.
CAGCTTGCTGTGTGTGGGGTCTGCCTCGCCACAGAGCAGTCAGGTGGTTTTATGGTTATGGCTGATTGGTGGTTTTATTGTGCCTACTGTAGCCTCAGAATCCTGTTCTTGGCTGACAGGCTTAAAACCTAATGTGGCTTCTGGTCTTATAAAGTCCATCCTTCTCTGTATTCTAAGATGATTTTCTGCTCAAAACATATGTAAAGAGTAATTATTTGATCTGGACTTCCTGTCAAATCCAAACCAGTATGACCGTTCTTCAATGACACCTCTTGCCAGATATTATGTTCTCACCCACAGAACTGCAACTCAACCCCATCTGGGTTTCATGTGTTGAACGTTATGAGATGCTTTTCTTTTCAACACACTTGTGAAGAGTGGTTATTTTTGTCACTGCAGCCTTGCTGTAGTTCTAATCAGTTCTCAGTTCAAAGGGGTGGTCACACTAGAGGTGCGAAAGCAAAGCGACTGACGCGAATGGCAATTTGCGGCTGTCGCTTTACATTCTCATTCTCAGATTATTCGCATGTTATTTGCATGAACGAAATGATAATAAAACACGATGACATAATCCAAAAATTTCAAATGTTTAAAATTTCTGCAAATGTCGCAAATCGAGGCTCTGACATGAAATTGTCTGAAACTCTTCTGAAACATTATGCACATGTTGTGAGAAGGTCTCAAAGTTGTCTTTTCTCTTGCAATTTATTCGTATTTCATTTTTAAGGAAAAGCGACAAGTTGGAGACTTCCACACTGAAAGTTTGAGACTTGCTGGCATTCACCATATTCCGTATATTTTGTCATCATTCATGTTGTATTCGCTTTTTGTTCATGGGAATAAAATGCAAATAAAAAGTGAACAATTTGAGAACAAAACATGATTTATGACAGGAAATGTGTTTTTTTTTCACCAAACATCCGCAAACCAGTAAATTACTCGCACCCCAGTCGCAAAAATTGTCTTGTGAGGTTCTTACGACTTTCACGCGATATACGTATTTAAACTGCAAAATATTTCCTTCTATGTGGAGTCGCAAAACATCTTGATTCAAATTAATCAATTCGCATCAGTCGCTTTTCTGTCGCACCTCTAGTGTGATCACCCCCTATCCAGCCTGACTGCAAAAATGACTGCTAAATGTATATTGCTTTTCTTTTATGTGGGATAGAGAAGAGGCCTGAAAACAGTTTCACTATTTTAGACTTTTCTATTTGACATTGTTTTCAACCTCATCTTGGAAATAATTATAGTTTCCTTACAAACAGCACATTCATACAATATCGAGCAATCTGCAGTCACGTGTTGACTACTGAAGTCCATGTATCTACGTCATATTGAAGCCCAGAATTGGATGCCCCTTCCCTGAAGTGCTGGTGGTCCATTTGCATGAAAGCTTTTATGAAACATCAGTCCAGAACATCTCATATTTATGAAACCCATGTGTCTGCCAGATGTATGATTTAAAGTCATAATTTAATTTGCATCTATAACCCTTCAAACCTTTTCCTGTTATAACACAATATAATGCCTTATACAGTACACATGCATGTGTTATATAGTATGTAATCTAGATACCTTTCAAATGTAGCATTAGTGATTGTAATGACTGTACTTAACACTGTCATTTTAATTAAATAGTTGCTTTCATGATAAATACAAACAGAATTAAGAATATTGCAGAGTTCTGTTAAAAACTCAGATGAAGGCACACAGACTAAGATTAGACTCCTACATCCCACATCAGTGCATCTTTATTGAAGCTGAGGTCAGATGAAAATGTGGATCTGGAGACAACTTGTTGCTTGCTTTATTCCAGCTGTGTATAGTGCGGGACTAATCGCCTTGTGATGAGCAGCAACGTCTCAATTCTCATTTCCTTCAATCAAACAACAGCAAATCATCACATAGAAAACTGTGTTAAATCAAGTGCAATGAAAACCTGTTGGGATATTCCACTCACTTCAAAGTTGAACGCACACATGGAGGTTGAGGCAGACAAAACAATCGCTTTGACCATTTTCCATTGCTCTTTTCTGGGGAAAGAAAAACACCCAACAGAGCTACACATCCCTCCCAGCGTTCATTCCACAACTTTAACATCATTTTATTCTATATCAGTTTACACAACAGAAGAGGAACAAATTTCATTTGGCTCGGACAAACGAGCAAACATACTTTGTGATTTTAAAAGGCTTAGGAATGTATTGATGGTTATTAGACATTACCGAACATCTGGAAAGCACATTTGGGCATTGGAGGGCGAATTCTAGGATTTCCTATTATATGAAAGTGTTTATAGCAGAGAAAGTAATATACCAAGTTTATTATTTTGAAATAATTGAGAGCTGTTGCACATGATTCTGACTTGTATATACTGAGTATATACTTATTGAAAAACTTCGCCTGTTCAGTTTAGCTAAGGATCTCCCCACTTTAGCCTCAAATTCCTGTTTTTGACTGACAGGAGTTGAACCCATTTTTATATTTCTTATTTTCTACAAATAATGTCAAAGATACACAGTCCAGCCAAAAAAAATTAAAAAAAGTAAAATGTTGTGCACTTCTATATATTGTTCATTTTAGGACATGATTTTTAAAAATTCTTTTTAAACAATGACCTCAGCACTTGTACCAAATTACTGAGAAAACCTATTAAGGAAACTGACCTCGGCCTGGACTCCTTGTTTCTGTCAGTTATTTAAAACATCTGAAAAGAAAAGTCTGTTTACTTGATGTGTTTTTTTCCTTCTGAGAAGCTTTTCTGCTCACAACGTCTGTAAAGAGTTGCTATTTGAGTTACTCTATCCTGTCAGCTCAAACCAGTTGTGTTATTCTTCTCTGACTTTTCACATCAACATGGTCTTGCCAGATACAGAAATGATGCTTACTGGATGCTTCCCCCCCCACCCCCCTCTCGTGCCATTCTGTGTAGACTGTTGTTTAGAAAAATCCCAGGAGATCAGCAGTTTCTGAAATACTTAAACCAGCCAGTCTGGCACCAGGAACCATGTCGTGGTCGGTCAGCGTCCCTGAGATCACATTTTCCCCCCCATTCTGATGATTGATTTGAACATTAACTGAAATTCTTGACCTGTTTTGGCTTGACTTTATACATTGTACTGCTTGCACTTAAGCGTAATACGTATATTGCAAGCTAGCTGGTTTTTATTAACAGCTTAGGATTAAGCTCCAGGATGTATATTCAGGTACTTTATAACAAATAATAATATATATATATATATATATATATAAATAATATAATGAAAGAAAATTAGTTTGCAGTACACACATCACAGTATGTATACATCTACAGTACACACTGCCAGTTTATTAGGTATAACGAGCTCATAAATATTACAATGTCAACACTGTTTAGGGAAATTTACTTCAGTTCATTCAGATTCAGACTCTTTGAAAGTATTTTGTAATGTTGGTGATGTAATCCATATTAAGCAAGACTAAGAAAAAATTTAAATAAAAAAAGGAAATCACCAAATGCTATTCTCAGTGAATCATAATGTTCTCACAAGTAGAGAAGATGTACATAGTCTCTTAACTTTCAGTACTCTTTGTCTGAACATTGTTTGAATGCTTTTAATTCCCATCGTGTCAAAGTGCTTGTTTGTTTTCTGAACCAGACGCGGGTGTTAGTAACACCAAAACGTTGTTCATCTATTTCAACGTTCCTTTTTCTAAAAAAATAGAATTATGATGTATTCATGTAAATGAAACTTCTTGTCCCTACTGTGGTGCTGAGAATTCTACATAAATGTTATGTGCTTATGAAGTGGTTGTTTGGGTTATTTTCCTCCATCCGTAAGTAATTTTGTTGTTTTACGCCACTCTGAAGTGGTACTAAAATTTTTACAGAATTCAACAGTTGCATGTCATATACAGTATTTCTTTCACTTCAAACCATTCGTCTGAGATTCACAGCAGGAGGCGTGCTTTACAGCCGACACAATTAAGGCCTGGTTCTACAGTCAGAGGGGAATTATATACAGGGTGCCAGCACTGCTGTTGGTTTGTAATGTTAAAAGGTTTTGGAATAAGTACTCAGTATTTTCTGTCTATCCTTCTGTTCAGTCAGCCAGACGCACAAAGCCCCATTCTGCAGTCTGCGCTGAGTTTTATAGATGTGTCAGACCTGTAAATATGAACCCAGTCATGAAAAAGGCAGCGGGTCCTCAACAGGGGAAAAAATGCACACAGGTTACTTATTTGCGATTCAAGACGGCTGACCATATAGAGCAATAAATGTCAGTTCAGGGCACATTGAATAAAGATCACTTACAGTGAATGCAGTGAAACCGGGAGGATTTGACTCAGAGCTTTTCAATGAGCTGAAAGAGTTCTTCTAGTTCAGTTTTACTTTTTATTCCCAAGTGTGCAGCTCTGTGGTGAACTCGTTTTTAAACTTTGGCTAGAGAATGTAAAAGTACTCTGTAAATATGGACTCCTTCACAGATTAGACATGGTACTTCCATTCTTTTATAACTTTTAATTATGAATAAAAACAAACTTGTGTGAAAGATTAAAAGTGGAAAAATTGGGCTTCAGTCATTCTATCATTAATGCAAATGATTAGATAATATTTATTATTAGGATTATTATTATTGTTGTTATTGTTCTTCTTATTATTATTACTGTTGTTGCTGTTGCTGTTGTTGTTTTGTTGTTGTTGTTATTAATATTAGTAATATAATAATCATCATCATCATCATCATTATTATTATTATTATTGTTGTTGTCACTGTTGCTGTTGTCATTATTATTAATATTAGCAATATCATCATCATCATCATCATCATTATCATTATTATTATAATTATTATTATTGTTGTTGTTGTTGTTGTTGTTATTATTATTTATATTTGTAATATACTTTTCATCATCATATTTATTATTATTGTTGTTGTTGCTGATGTTGCTGCTGCTGCTGTTGTTGGTGTTATTATTAATATCAGTAATATCATCATCATCATTATTATTATTATTATTAATATAAGTAATGTCATCATCATTAATATTATATTATTAATGCAAGTGATTAGATAATATTTATTATTAGGATTATTATTATTGTTATTATTGTTCTTATTATTATTACTGTTGTTGTTGTTGTTGCTGTTGTTGTTATTAATAATACTAGTAATATTGTCATTATCATCATCATCATCATCATCATTATTGTTGTTGTTGTTATTATTATTAATATTAGTAATATTATCATCATCGTTATTATTATTATTATCACTGTTGTTGTTGTTGTTGCTGTTGCTGTTGTCATTATTATTATTAATATTAGCAATATCATCATCATCATTATTATTATTATAATAATAATTATTGTTGTTGTTGCTGCTGCTGTTGTTGTTATTAATTATTAATATAAGTAATGTCATCATCATCATTATTATTATTAATATTAGTAATATCATCATCATTATTATTATTATAATAATATTGTTTTATTTGTTATTGTTGTTGTATAAAATTTGTTATATCATCATTATCATTATTATGATGAAGAAGATGATGATGATGGTGAGGATGCACATCAAAGTTACACAAACTAACCCATGTTACCTACTAACCCATTTTCTGCCTTTAATTACCTTGTTAAATTATATAAGTATGCTATGCTGACATTTTTGCTTTCATGAAAATACACAGTGTTGAGTTTAATATAAAAAAGCAACATATTCCCAACCTGAAAAAAAAAATACTTTATATATTTGAAAGATTGTTTTTTTTTTGTTGTTGTTTGTTTGTTTGACTGTTTTGGATTTTTTAAAATTTACTTCCAGTTTTAATCTTATGGCTGCATACTGCACACTGACACATTTGTAATCACTAACTGTGATAAGGGCGGCACGGTGGCATAGTGAGTCCCAGGCTCGGGCATTTCTGTGTGGAATTTGCATGTTCTTCCATGCTTGCCTGGGTTTCCTCCGGATTCCTCCCACAGCCCAAGGACATGCACATTGGCTTTTCCAAATTGCCCGGGGGTGTGAATGTGAGTGTGATTAGTTGTGTGTTGGTCCTGTGGTGGTCTGGTGCGCTGTTCAGGGTGTACTATGCCTTTGCTCAGTGTCGGCTGAGATAGGTCCCAGCCTCCCTGCAACCCTAATTGGGTTAAGTGGTTTGGCAAATGATTAAGTGAGTAACTATGATAATAAGAGTATAGTTACTAATGTTGTTGTTGTTGTCGCTGCTGCTGTTGTCACAGTTGCTATTGTTGTTTTTGTTGTTTTATTTCAGTGTTGTTTACAATTTTTAAAGCACAATTTCTTTACCTTATTTAAAGATTAGAAATTATGAGACAGGCTTGTAATACAAAATACATTCTTTAATTATTTAAACATTGTAAATACACTTGGGAAAGGGGGAAATAAGGTACCAAGTTTCAATGTATTTTTCCCCTCAGGAACAACTCTAGCAAAAATGCACAAATGAACAATATGGACTCATTAAAGGCAATAAAAAAAATTTTAAAAGGTGTTTTCAAAAATAATTTAATAGTAATAACTCTCTATGGAGATTTTAATATATCTTAAATGCAAGTGTGTAGACAAAACTGAAGATGAAAAATAGGATTTCTGCACTTAAATGTACGCAAAATTCTCATATAAATCTCCACAACTGCTGCTCTTAATCAAGGCTTCATACCAAACACGCTGCCTTCTTACTTCCCATCATCATATGTACATGATATACAATTGCTTTTAAATACATTTTCTTTTCGTTTCCTTGTTATTTACAATAAGAGCTTATTACTTCTTTATTAACTTTTACTGTAACTGAAAATACAATAAAAAAAATTTCACAAAATAGGCAATTTGTAATTATCTTGAATATTATTGGCTACAGATTTTTTTAAAATCTAAAATTCACAACCATAAGGCATTTTTGTGAACCTACAGAGACTTTCAAATAACCTATACACAAAAGTTTCAAGCTGTAAACAAGTTTTGAGAATTCAAATGCTTCGTAAATGCTATTAAAGCACTTTAATAATAAAGGCATTTTGTTTTCCCTGTATTATTTCTGTAGTAATATTTTCGGATTGATTTATACGGTATTATTTTAAGATTAGCACCGTAACCCGAACTCAATCTTGTATTCGCCTGTTGTTCCGGGATCTATATTTGGAAGGTGTTGTCATGAGTCGATAATGTTTCATGTGGTTGTGCTTTCTTGATGGCAACGGATGTTACCAAGTGAAACCAGACTAAGATCATAAGATCCTGCCTTGAACAAATAGGCAACATCTGTAAAACAACAGTGCCTAATTTCTGATTTTAATGCATATTTTATTTATTAATATAATTCTATATATAAAACAACAAACAGGATGGAAGGTTGGCAGTTTCAGAGAAGTATGCTGTATTTTTTATTTTTTTTTGGGGGGGGGGGGTGTTGTTTATACAGAACACTATCCTGTAGTTTGCTATATCCTCAATTTGCATTGTAGTTGAAACAATATTCAGGGACTTTGAGAGCATGTAAACTATAACCCAGGCAGCTGTAGACTAATGGCTGTATTCAGAATTGAGTTAAGTATGTGCAGTGAGAATTTAATTCAGAAGTCGTGCGTTCAGTACTCGACGCTTGTGCTGAATTCTATATTTGAGCACTATTGAAAAAGTTGCATGAAAACATTTTTTTTTTTACACTTGAGTGAGGAGCACCATTAAATCCAGCGCAATCATCCGACAATTTGATGTAACTATAATATATCATACTTATTTGAGGTTGCAAATGATGAGGCCAAAATTTAATACCTATTTGTAAGTATTAATGACAGTATTACTAGTAATAAGAGTATCATCACTTTAAAGGTATTCATTCACTTTCCAGGCATACTAAATAAACATGAAATACAGTGATAGCTCTTGGGAAGAAAATGGAACGATCCACGTCTTATTCGGTTCGAGTCTCAACCATGGGTGTTTCTGTGTGGAGCTTGCATATTCTCCCTATGTTTGTGAGGGATTCCTCCAGGAACTCTGGTTTCCTCCCACAGTTCAGACTTGCAAATTACGCTAGTCTGTCTGTCTGGCGAGCTGTTCAGGTTCTACCCCGGCTTCAATCAGTGTTAGCTGATATAGGCACCAGCCTCCCTGCGACCCTAGTAGGATTAAGTGGTTCGGCAAATTAGTGAGAGATGATGAGTGTGTGTGAATATCAGTGACCCCTGCAGTAGGCACAATCATATTTGCAAACATCACCATCTTTTTTGATTCCTCTTGAAATCATTGCCTTTGGATTTCTTAACACTTTATCTCAGACTTTTTTCTCTTTTTCTATGAATCAGGGTCACGCTGCCAAGTTGCGCAAGATCCTTCCTCCGGTAATGTGTTCTTTTTTTTTTTTTTTTGTTAGTGTAAACAGACAGAAACAAAACAAGATGTAAAACGGAAAAATAAGAGATACTAATCTCATGAGATGGGGTGATTTCACCTGAAAACCTTTATATTCAGCCAAAATAACCTGATAATAGAAGATATAACACATAAGCTATTCACTAGTGAAAGGGCACCTTTAAAGTCGATTAAAATGATACACTGAGTTATTAATTTTTTTTTAACTTTTTTTTTTTACAAGAGGGCAAACTGAATTAACAAATTCATCATCATTATTGAATGATTTTTTTATTAAATAAATCCAAATAGCATGATAAAACAACTAATATCCTGCACACACATTGTGATGACCTCCTGACTACATGAAGGTGCCTTTAAGCACAATATAAATAAATAAAAAGTAAAACAACAGGATGTGCTGGATCAAGTGCTGTTTTATAAGCTTATATATAATCTTACCGACATCTTCCTGATTAAATATCGACGTACTTTATGGAATTAACTCATCAATACTGAATACAGCCATAAATCAGTAAAGCAGCACTGAGGCATGGTATTCCTTCTGCAAATTCAAACAATGATGAGCCTAAGTGACATTGTGATAAACATATACATATATATTTTGACAACATAAAAAATATGAGTGCTTGTAGAAAAATAATAAGCTTGAAATGAGATGTGGTAGACCTAACAGACATGAACATGTGGTTATATATGAAAGTGTGTTACAGAACAATAAGAAAATATGTTTATGTGGAATCCGTGGAACATAGTGGTTATTTCTGATAGAGCCTCCTGATTCCTGGCAGTATGTGTATGAAATCTGTGTGCCTCCCATCGCTGGATATCTCAGTCCTGTGTCAAATTGTTGTCAATCCTAAATTCCTACAGACAGTGAAATTATTTCATTATCTCATCACCTGTTGTTAAGGTTATGGCTTTCAAATAAATCTCTTTAAAACATGTGCAGCAAAAGAAAAAAATCATGAAAAGACACTCTGTTAAAATGACCCGAAACTGTGTCTGATCATGAACCTCAATCATCCATTACACATCCACAAACGTGCTTTTTCTCTCTCTCTCTCTCTCTCGCTCTCTCTCTCTCTCACACACACATACACATATACAAACATGCATACATACACACTGGCCCAGATTTATCTCTGTCTCACTGTAATCTCCTCTGGCTTTATCCATGATACCCCTTCACATATTTCTGAGTCCTAGGAAGAGGTAGTCCTCTCCACCTTGCTCTCTGGAGGGAATAGAAGACCTTCCCTCTTTCACCCGCCGCTCCCTTGCTCCTCTCAGGCCCGCTGACACACATGCAGTCTGGACCTGGAGTAGGATGTGGCGTCCTTCCACACTTTACACGCCAGGCCTTTGGCACAGTCGCAGCGCTGAAAGATCTCCAAGTTGTGCGAGCCTTTCTTGCGCTGTTTGGTGCACACTTCGCCTTGGCGCAGTACCGGCTTGCAGATCTTGGTCCAGAAGTGGCGGGCACAGCAGTAACCCTCTGAACAGTCTGAGGAACGTAGACAAGGGTCGCCCTCATGACCTACGCACAAACCATGGGTATGAACCCATTTATTATTATTTTTTTAATTTCTCTCATGATGTACTATGTTAAAATGTTAAAAACAATCTGGTACAAATAAGAACACATGGTTTATTTTGACGAAAATGGCACCATATCATCTGAACATTTCTGAAGTAACTTACATTTATAGAAGAAAAAAGTCCTCTGGCTTTCTTTACGTGGTTAATATTTTTTTTTTTATGGCTGCTGTATGAAACAACAACAAGGTGCTGCTGGAATCTACATAAAATCTTTATTATCAAATGGAACCTTCTTAAAGTCTGCTAAACTAATTTAGGTCATACATTGGCTGCTTTGTCAACTAGTAACATGTTAAGTCATATAACTTTTCTACAATTGCCATTTCCTAATTAACCCCAAAGGTTAAAGAAGAGGAATGTAGATATGTTATAATATATATAGTTTAGTATTTAACGTCTAACCATATTTAGCTACTAACCATGATACACCCTGCAATGTTTATCACTTACAGTTCATTTTATTAATCTAGTGATTATCAATATTGATTATTAGCCCTATCAAATCAGGGGTTCCCCAACCAATCATGGGTTACTTTGAGTTTCAGGTAACCAAAATACTGGTTATAACAGCTAATATGCTTATAATCAGTTAAATTGGTTAAATTTTAACCTGTTTTTGTAGTGTGGATCCTTTACAACCCAAAGACTGGGATAGTACATCAAACCTTTCTTTGTAACAAAAACACAGATAATAATTTATTAGCCTCTAAAAGTCCAATAAAAGTCTAGGTGAAAGAATGCAATGGTACATCTTTTATCCCTTTACTTCACGGTTAGGAACTTAAGGTTTCCTGATGGGATTTTGGGATAGCTCAGGTATAAATATTCCTAACCAAGTTCGGCTCAGAGCTTTTACAACACAAAGAATCCATTAGGTTGCAAGAATAAATCTTTTTTTTCTTTCTTCTTCTTCTTCTTCTTCCTTTGAAGAATATTGGGAGAGTTACTTCAATAGGAATAAATAAAACCTTAAATGTTATTTGGACAATTTTTTTAAACGGTTTTAGCTTTCTAAAGGTATCCTGCTTCTCTTCAGGGCACTATGGTGCTATATATTATAATTTATAATATAATAATAATATGGTGCTATTCATACTCTTAGAACTAAGGGGGTTTCTGTATTGGTAATGGATATTTATTTCTATAAAGGTTCGTCAACACATTTACAACCCAAAATCCTGTTAGGGTATTAGATTAAACCTTTCCTCATAGAAGAAGGTTATGTGTTTTGTTCCTTACTTTAATTGCTCTTGCATGTTTAAGAAACAGTGGTTTTTTTTAAGGGTTATTTAGATGGTTCACGTTTCTGTAGCTAGTTAAGGGTTCACTTTGATCCTGTAACCCTGATCCTACTTCAGATGATTAATTAGTTATAGCTTTCTAAAAAGCTTGATTTGAACAAGCAACCCTATGCTGTAGGTTTCTATATAGAACTCAAAGAGTCCTTCAGGGTGCAACCAATTTTTTAGCAAATCTAATTTAAGGTAACATAATAATATGACTTTTTGTCCTTTGCATGTCTTTTTTTTTTTTGGTTTGTCAGGGTGTGGAGGGTTTTAGATTTAGGCCAGTTAATGTTTAATTTTATATAGAGTACTGATGGTCTGTGGCTTGTAAAGATTAAAAAAAAAGTTGCTTGCTTAAGCACAACCCTCTTTTAAAGTTTGATCCATTATTCATCCAAAGAATCCTCTTGGAATGTTGATAGTGGTGCAAGGTACAAAATGGAAAATGAATAAAATTTACTATATTCTTGGGAGAAAGAAAAAAAATCCTTTACAGGTTCTTTTGATTGGAAAAGCACAGTATCGAACCTTTGGTGGTAAAGTAGTAAAAGTTAATGGAAAGGTAGAACATGTTGAAAAGTTAAGTAAGGTTGGATCCTAAAGTATTTTAATTTTAAATGCTGCGCTTATAAGGGAACATTTACACTGTTTGAACTTCATGGAACCGACACTGCTTATACCATGGGCAATCAAGTTCAACACGTGGATTACATGCCACACCACATATTCACGATCTTATTATATCATCCAAACTGAATTACAGTATTTGTGGAGCCTGCAGGTATCATACGCCCCCATAGAAAATCAGTATGTTTGCTCTAATAACCCCACTGTAAGCAATCAAGCAATTCTGCTGAGGAAGTACCGCAAGTCCAAATTGTCCAGAGGGAACGGACGAAAATAAGACCATTACATTGTTTTGGCTTCCTCCTACAGGAGTTTAAACACATCCAGAGCTCTTGTTGTTACACTGCATTTAAAATTGCTTTAGCAGGTCTGTTTATAAAGAGAGAGATGTGGCGCCTTGTAGAGTCCCATCAAACAACGTCCTGATTTATTAACCGGTTCAGTCCGGCTGATTTAGCTTACTCATTCATTGGGACAATTAGCATAGTACCCATCTATTTACATTATGTTACTGTGTCATGAGAGAGTTTTGTGCAATATATTGGCCTGCTGATTAAAGACGCAACACAACTGGAGTCTGTGCCAAAAAACCGCATTGTTACATTTACCGTAGGTCAACCACATCCTGCAAAAGCAGGTTAATTAAGTCCGGTTCTCTGTACTCATATGGCAAGAAATAAAAAGCTTATTTCCTTCTCTGTAAGATATCCATCCGTTTCGCAAGACTTGATAGTATTTATTTGCTTAATGGTAGGATTTGAGGTTATTTCGATGTCACAACCTTTTTTATACTGTTTTTATACTGTTTCCCCAGATTTTTCAACCCAGAAATGCTACCTAACACAAACTCTCATGACAATGTTAAATGTCATGTTTACACATTATTAGTTACTACTTGTGCATCATTTTATTTAGCCATCAACAATCTTAAAAAAAGGAATAGAAAGGCTAGTGTGCAGTGCAGTTAGGTGCATGCTTCCAGCTGTGCTGAATGATAAGGGTTCGGTTCATTTACGAGCAACAGGCAATTATGTTTGCATTCACAGTCTGGCACTCCGTCTCCACAAACACAAACAGTGACATGTGCTTAGGTCACACGTGATGACTGCACAGAAATATGCAGAACAATCCAAACTGGTTTCTGAACCCCAGAGAGGCAAAAATGTTCCAATGTGAATTTTCTCACCTTTGACGGGAACCTTGGTCTGGACTTTCCCACTCTTCTTCCAGCCCTTGTCTTTGCTTAGCTTTTTGTGCTCCTTTAATGGTGAGATGTGATGGGTCATGAGGTTCTCAGGGAACGGGACACAGATAACTAAAAACCAGAAGAGAAATATGACATCAGTGTGACTGGCAGTACTAGTTACCTAGATATTTATTCACGTAAATATAAAATGTAAATGGTATAAGTTGAATGTAGAGTGAGGTGGCCATTAATGCAAAGTAAACATTGACAGAGGATCAGGACCTTGACACACAGCAGAGGGGCTTTTTAACATTTAATTTTTTTAAATACTATTTTATTGCTTCTGCTAATAGTGGAATGGTGGTTAGCACATCTGCCTCACAGCAAGAAGGGCCTGGATTTGAGTCCCAAGCTCAGCGAGGGCATTTTTGTGTGGCATTTGCATGTTCTTGTTGCATCTCTCCATGCTCGCATTCTCACGCAGTACAAAGACATGCACATTAGGCTTATTGACTATTTCAAATTGCCTCTAGGTGTGAGTGTGAATAGTGTAAATGTGTGTGTGTGTTTGTGTGTGTTGGCCCTGCAATGGAGCAGTTAGCTGTTAAGGGTTAAATATACTTTCTAGTATGACAGTGGCAAGTGAGCTTTGCATGCACATGGGTATACCAGAGAATCTCACTGCTGTTCTAGAGTAAAGAAATAACTTGAAACATCTATATGAGTTTTAGTACTACGTAGAAACAAAACACAGGCACACTCCATAACAGTGTCTTTTTAAACACATTCAGAGTTGTAGTATACTACATGGAAACTTAAGAAAAGCCAACCAAAACAATGGATTTTCTGGTTTATTCTTTCCGTTTTAAAGTGTGACAATGAGTTTTTGCCACTGTTTTAATTCATGCATGCATTATCCACTTGGAATATTGTTTATCAAGCAGGAGAGAGCAAATCAGTCATACTGTGCCTTTGCTGTGTAGTATTTACTATGGATAGTATTTTTCACATTTGGTATACCTTTACCACTCCCTTACCCACACCAGCAAATAACAAAGTGACCGGATATGTCAAGAAAAGATGTTTGTATAGAGATTTGCAAGTTAGCCAACAAATTCAACCTGTGACATTGGTGGCTCAGTGGTTAAGGCTCGGGGTTATTGATCTAAAAGT
>JAOUQZ010000039.1:25343296-25354285 GCA_028564935.1 Neosilurus hyrtlii
CCAGAGTCGGCTGAGATGGGCGCCAGCCTTCCCGCAACCCTAATTAGGATTAAGCGGTTCAGAAAATGAATGAATGAGAATCAATAGCATACATATGGCATGGAAGCAGTGCTGAGCTACATTACACACTATAAAGCACATTATGTTTAAATTAATATACCAGTTGAAGAAATGTACTTCATGAAAGTTAATCATGAGTCTGTTTGTTTCTTTTTCTGGCTGCAGAACGTGACACACTTGCCCTCCGGACCACGAAGCCTGAATATGTAATCTGCTTTGCTCTTGTGCTTGGGCGACTGATTTGCCTACTTCTGCTAACTAAATTTAATGAATTTGAGTCTTTTGTATTCATGTATTTTGCTTTTACCTGATCGTGCATTTTTGATATTGGTCCTGTGCTACAAACAAGCACAGGTATAGCATAATACTTGATCAGAAATAAACCGATAGAGGTAAATGTCAAAGGTGCAACAGCTTCATAGAACTTGTAACAAACTGGAACGAACCACTGCTGCTTGGTTTCCATACAGAAACATATCTGCCTATAGCAGAGGTTTAATCACATCACATGCAGAGCGGGGTTGGCGGAGCATTTATTTTTACCAATTTTAAGCAATGATTGTGATCTAAAAAAGACTAAAGATCAGATTATTTTATGAAACTTAGTTCCTGGGTTTGAGTCCTGGGCTTAGCGAGGGCATTTCTGTGTGGAAATTCCATGTTCCCCCTGGCATGCTTCCATGGGTTTCCTCTGGGTTTTCTCCTGCAGTTCAAAGATATGCACGTTAGGTGACTTGGCTGTTCCAAATTACCTATTGGTATGGGTGTGAGGGAGAATGGTTGTGTTTGTTGGTCCTGCAATGGTCTGATGAGCCGTTCAGGGTGCACCATGCCTTCGCCCAGAGTCAGCTAAGATAGGCTTCAGCCTCCGGTGACCTTAGTAGGAATAAGCTGTTTGGGAAATGACTGAATAAATGATTACATTTATTTGCAATAAAATAGGAATATATTGTAGCCTATAACTTCCACTAGTAAGTCTAACTAATAATCTCGAGCCCTTAAATAAGTTCACTGACTACTAAAAAGCTCGGGATTTCATACAATTCTCAATTAGACACAGGTTTATTTTCTACCTCCAGCACATCTAAACAATTAACACCACCAACCGAGTTGCAGGCAAGGAAATTAAATGAACATAGCAGCACAAAATGACGAAGTACGGGCAATCTTAACACTAGCTTGAGAAAATGAAAGCCATATGCACCTAGAATGTGCGCTATCACACTGACAAGAGTTCGCAAGTCACAAAGGGTTTATATTCACCCTAATAAAATCCATCTGGAGCCGCGTCTTGGCTGATTCTTCACACTGAAGACTGATTAGGTATAAGCAGACACAGGTACATCTCGAAATGGCCACAAACACACTCACGCCGAGATCTCACCCACGATGCTGGAGCTGCATACGCCAGGAATTAATTCTCATTAATACCAGAACCACAAGCTTCTGGAGGGATAAAAAGCCCAGGCAATGGATTTGCAAAGACAAAGAGGTGTAATGAGTGAAACCTTTAGGATGGATGGATTTGCATAGCAGATGTTCTACTTCATGGAGGTCTAAACGCGTCTTCGGGAGGCCGTTTAATTGCAGTATCGACCACACCCACAAACAAAGCAGCATTACCCAAACAACAGCTTTGGATTGGAGTAAGGGTTTAGATAAGAAATACCACACAGCACTAGGAGATGTGAAAAAGTCAGCAGAGGCCATTTATCTTCACTCACTTTCTTCTTTCAGAGGCCTGGTTCTGATGCACAGCCACATTGTTCTGGTGGTTTCCGTCTCAGACACATAAGAAAGTCCTGGAAATGTCTCAGATGTCACAGCGACCGCATAACCCAGGGGAGCTGTTAGAGGGGACAGATAAAGCAGAGGGACCATGTTCCTGCTATGCACTAGCCCCATTAGAAGGCTGGGGCAGGAATTTCACCAGCAAAAAAAAAAAAAAGGAACAAAGTGTCTGTGGTTAAGCAGAGAACTCCAACATTCCCTGCTTCATAAAAGAAAGACAGAGAGGAGGCAAGAAACAAAAAGACAGGGTGAAAATCAACAAGAAAAAGACAGAGATTCCCAGGAGGCAGTGGCATCACTCATTCTCAGACCTTTCGAGAAATTCTCCAGAAATGAAACACTTCATTATAATCTTTGTGGTCGAGCAAACTTAAGCAGAAAGGGAGAGAGAGAAAATCAAAGCAGGTACAGGACGCTCCAAGTCATTGAACACAAAACAAGAAGAGAAATGGTCGTTCTTTTGGATTGTATAGATAACAAACTTTGTGGATGACTTTCGCCTATGAGCATACACTCTGCATATAATTTATAGTCACTCTAAAAGCAGCCCTGAATGTTTCTAAAAGCAGTCAAGGTAACACAGTACATAATGAATATGACAGTCGAACCCAACCGCAGACCAGACACTGAGTGATACTGGTGTGTCTGGGCCTTTGTTAGCAGAAGCTGGAGCTGTCTGGCCCTGCTTCTCCCACCATCCCGCACTCAACATGGACGTGTGCATGGACCTGTGAGCCCTTAAAGAGTCTTTAATATATCAAGATTTACCCAAAAAGCAGTTTGTCGACACTGACCCTACATGAATTGCATTACCAGATTCAATACAAATAGTTTCCTTGGAGGTTGGGTTCCATTCAAATGTACCAAGGTCAGCATTTAGGCTAAAGCAAGTCCCTGGTTGATGCTCCCACTGGGAATATCTTCATGAAGGCAATCCTTTTCTTAACTCAGGGAACTGTTTTTCCAATCCTGCTGTATTTCCACTCCTATTGTATTGCATGGAGGCACTGATGAAAAAGACAGCTTGCACAATTTAATGCAAGTGGAAATTTAATAAGATAGCTCCAGGAGCTTTTGGGTTTAGAACTCAGCATGTTTAGCCGTTTAGATCACAGTTTAGTTAGTGAGCTCAACAATATTTCAAAGGTGCAAAAAACATGCAGTAGTTTATAATATTGACAGATTTAATATATTGATTTAGGCATTGCACAAAGCCAGAACTTCCCATAAGGTCTTGCACATTGTGTTGTTTATTATGATATCCAGAGATGGGATTCAGTGTCCTTGACAACTGTTGTTGTGCAACTCAGCGATACTTAACATCCAATCAGCATCTAGTTAGCTATGTGTGGACACGGGACAACCATTCAAAATAAAGTAGAGGAGTTAGTTCTATATAGTGACACAAGGACGCAGGACAACCTGCAGGCAAAAAATGGACGTAGGACAACCAACATTAAGTCAATGGATTAGTTCCATTGAGCAACATGTGGACACAGGACAACCATCCAAAATAAAGTCAATAGGTTAGTTCTATACAGTGACATAAGCACATGGGACAACCAACCAAAATAAAGTCAATAGGTTAGTTCTATACAGTGACACAAGGACATGAGACAACCAGCCAAAATGAAGTTGATGGGTCAGTTTTATACAGTGACACAAGGACACGGGACAACCATCCAGAATAAAGTCAATAGGTTAGTTCTATACAGTGACATAAGGACATGGGACAACCATCCAAAATAAAGCCAATGGGTCAGTTATATACAGTGATTCAAGGACACGGGACAACCATACAGAATAAAGTCAATAGGTTAGTTCTATACAGTGATATAAGGACATGGGACAACCATCCAAAATAAAGTCAATGGGCCAGTTATATACAGTGATACAAGGGCACGGGACAACTATCCAGAATAAAGTCGATGGGTCAGTTATATACAGTTACACAAGGACACGGGACAACCATGCAAAATAAAGTCGATGGGTCAGTTCCATACAGTGATACAAAAACACGGGAGAACCATCCAAAATAAAGTCAATGGGTCAGTTTTATACAGTGATTCAAGGACACGGGACAACCATCCAGAATAAAGTTGATGGGTCAGTTCTATACAGTGACACAAGGACACGGACAACCATCCAAAATGAGATCCATGGGTTAGTTTTACACTATACAGTGATTCAAGGACACGGGACAACCATCCAGAATAAAGTTGATGGGTCTATTCTATACACTGACACACGGACACGGACAACCATCCAAAATGAAATCCATGGGTTAGTTTTACACTACAATACATAGACACAGCACGGACATGGAACATCCATCTAAGCCATATTCCATGACTATGGTACTCTGCTTTTGTAGATAATCAACCCACACAAGATCTTCGCTGAAAAGTCTTTTGAGAATGTAGAACAGGTTACATGTTGTGGTCATTCACAAACCATGAAAATAATATATAGCTGAGAAAGGATGTATATTTAGGGAGGATCAGGTGGATCAGGATAAAATTCTTTTTTATTCTTAGAGCTTGAGATGCAAATAATAATTTAAGCGCATGTAGAGCATGGCCATGAATTGATAATGGCATCACACTTCATGTATGTGTCCATAAGGGATGTGTTTCGAAAAGCACATGGAGTACGTGAGAAGGGGGTGCTTTTGAAGAGTCCAGCTGTTGGCCTTCAGAATATATAAGTTTTCAATTACAGGAAATGATCTCGTTAAAAAAAAAATGAATTATTCATATCCGATTTTTTGACTGTTCCATTCAAAGCTGATGTGTAGCGTCTGTTTGGTTCCTGCGCTCTAAATTGCATTATGTGGCATGACCACAATGCCAGACTAGAGAATTAAAAGAAAAGGGTAAAACCCTACTCGAAACAAAGTGCACCCTTTCCAATAAATGTAAAATATTCTTGGCACATCTTTGGTCGTTTGAACAAAAACAAATCCACAGCGCAGGACCCTGAACGTTTGATCATTAGACCCTCACTAAGAGCGGTCATAACGAACACATCTGGAGTCTCTCCTGTCTTGGCTGGACCATGCGAGCTTGAGATTGGAATGTGATTATTTTATTGGGTTTCTCACAGAGACTAATTAAAACCCAGAGATACAGACCTCCGTTTGCGTATGTGCTTTTGCGTAAAACTTAACCTTGAAATATTGGCTTGGTTGCTCTGCTGATCTCTCGATTCTGATTAGGTAGAAGTGTGTGTGATTCGTTTTCTACAACAGCAGCTCAGACAGCAGTGCAGGCTGTAGCTGAAATAACAGATTTATATTAATGCATTCATTATGAAATGTTTTCATTTCTATAGAAACACCTCGTTTAAAAAGACAGGTATGACCACATCACATAATCTGAGACTGATATTGTATAGATGAATAGTGTGCTGTTTAAAAGGAAAAGAAATATCTTAACATTTACAGAAGCAGCCTCCAGTTTTGGCATTTTGTAACAGCCAGCATGTTTTCCATTTCCTTCCATTTCCATGGACATTGGGATGTTTTCTGGCCCTAGTTCTAGTTCACACTTTCAGGTTTCTTCGTTAAATAACAATCTCTGAGGATAAAACTTCTGAAGTAAGAAAAAATAGATGCTGGTGAAGGGACAGTTGTTTATAGCTGCTATTTATGTTATTTTAAGGATGTTCAACATTCAAGAGTACTGGTATTGGTCATCCTCACAGCATAACCGTGCGTAATGTAATATGTTTAAATGATACAAAGATTTTTTTAATCAATGCGGAGCAACCATTTTTTCCTTGGGTTACACAGGCATCTAAACTGTGGCCCATTTGGGTCAACATGCCCAAACCACGTCAATATGGCCTCTCTAAATTTATCCCCAAACACATCTACCTGTGCTGTCCCTCTATCACTTTCATTTCTAATTCTGTCCACTCTTGTCAGGCCCATAGAAAATCGTAGCATCTTCATCTCTGCTACTTCCGGTTCCGCCTCCTGTATTCTTGTCAACGCTACCATCTATAAACTGTACAGCACAGCTGGTCTTATAAACCACTTTCTTGACTCTTTCAGATACCCTTCTATCACAAATCACTCTAGACACACTTCTCCACTCATTCCACCCTGCCTGCACTCTCTTCTTCACCTCTCTACCACACTCTTCATCAGTTGGGTTACTAATAAGAAATTGATGCATGTGAGCTGTTGACATGAGGCTATTATGGAACCCACAGGCAGTCCCATATGGGGCCCATTTTCCTACCCACATGGGTCCCACATACAAATTTTGTCTAAAAGGTGCCATTCATTAAAAAACACAAAATTACAACCCTTAGCAAACCACTACAGTGTAAAATGAATAAAGCATGATGAAGATGAGTCCATTTTCTTATTCTTTACACTGGTATGGACTCCTTAAAAGAAGCCCTGAAGCTTGCGTGAAAACAATCAGCTTTGAGATAATAATAATAAGAGGGAAAGTGGCAATAATGCCGAAAATCTTCTTGTAGCACAGAGAGCTCACTTGGTTAAATCCTGGATTAGCGGAGCTCCAGGGTGGCTTTATAAGCACAGAATTATGCAGTTGTAATAATACAGTTCTAAATAATGCAGTTCTCATGGCAGGAAAATCTTTAAAAGGAACCTGGGATATCCAGTCTGCCTTTGAAAATCTTTATAAATCAAGCCGTCATTGAAGTGTAGCGCATTGGTTTGGTTTTAATAAAGATTTTTATGTCTGTATACCATTAGATATAATACTATATAATGTGAATGGTTGTATGTGTGTTGGCACTGCGATGGCCTGGTGAGCTGTTCAGGGTGTACCCCACCTTCACCTAGAGTCGACTGAGATGGGCGCCAGACTCCCCGCGGCCCTAATTAGGATTAAGCGGCTTAGGAAATGAATGAATAAATGAAAGACTAAATGAATGATCTATATAATGAGTTCACATTAGACAAAACATAGACTAGCTTGCCCTCAATGTTTTTTTAAGGCTTTATTCATTTCAGCAGGACTATTCAAACTTTTATGGCTCATGTGTTAATTAACCCAAACTGCCCATTCAACTGAAATCATCAAAGTACAATCCAAACACACATAAGTATAAATATAAAGCTTTCACGACAAACCCCTCATTCATTCAGTAAATCCAGACAGTGAGGGGTTAACCATGACTTCACAGAGGTAAATGAACAATACTTGTTTTAAACCCCTAATTGCTTCCGTTTTCCCCAGGAGTTTCTAAATGAACAAATCCTCCTCATTCACCTCTCAGGTGTTCTCCGTCTGTTTATTTTTATTTAGTGATTTCACGATGAAAGGATAGAGAGGGGAGGAGGAGGGGGAAAGCACCCTGCTTCTATTTCACCTGATTCATTTACACATCCGGCCTCATTCACCAGGCTGAAAGAAGGAAGTACAATGCCTGCAAAGTGCATTGTTGATGAAAACCATAAAGGAGGCATTTAATTGGGCTATTTATCCTGCGCTTAGCTCCTGTGCTGTGCCCTCTCTTGTTTGGGGAGTGTGTTTCACACACACACACACACACACACACACACACACACACACACACACAAACAAGCTTCTCTTGTTGCACTGCGTGTCTCCTGTGCAGTGTACGAGCTCGAATAATTACCTCAATGCACCGTCAAAGCCAGAACAATGTCCAAGATAAATACAATCAAGGCATCGAATAGCTCTGTGTCTAATGATGTATGGGAATTCGAGATCGCCAACCAGGTGCCCGCCAGGTGCTCGGCCAAAAAACAGGGTTAAAAAACACATATGAATAACAACATGCTAGGTGCCAAATGGTGATACTATAGCCATATAACACTGATCAGCCATAACATTAAAACCATCATGAGCACTGATAGGTGAAGGGAATAACGTTGATTATCTTGTTACAGAGGCACCTGGCAAGGAGTGGGATGTATCTGGTAGAATGGGATCAGTTCTTTAAGTTGATGCGTTGGAAGTAAGAAAAATGATCAAATATAATAATCTGAGTGTCTTTGATAAGGAGCACATTGGGATGGCTAAACAACAGGGCCTGTTCATCTCCAAAACAGCAGTTCTAGGGGTGTAGGGGTGTTCCTGTTATGCAGGGATACTAATTAAGTACCTACCAATGGTGGTCCAAGAAAGGGTCTCATTGATGTGAGTGGGGAGTGATGCATGTAGCACAAACTACTGAAACTGTTAATTCTGCCTATGATAGAAAGCTGCCAGAATACACGGTGAATTGTAGCTTAATGTGTATGCGGCACCTTAGCCTGGTTTTAATGTTATTGCTGATCAGTGTATGTGTACATATTAGCGAACAGATATCCAAACACAGAACACCAGTAAGTGGTGTTTACAGATAGAAGTGGCTGATGGAGGATATACTCATGAACCATTTGAATTGTTATGGGCCCCCTACAGCCTCTGGGCCCTGGTGCATTGTGTCAGCTGCATCACCAATAATCACCAGGATTCACGATTTTTTTTATTTCGACACCCAGATATGTACATTTGTGTCTTACAAAAATACATCATAAATGCATAATATCTAGATTTATACACCCTTCTCCACCATGAAATCTACACAGAATAAATGCATTTTGTTGCCTAATCCAGGGGTAGGACAAGCCCATAATTTGGGAATGGAGTGTTGTAAAGTGGGTAACAGTTAGCACATCCACTGTTAGCACATCCGTCAAGGTCTTGGGCTTGAGTTTTGGGCTCGGTGTGGGCATTACTGTCTGGAGTTTGCATGTTCTCTCTGTGCTTGCGTGGGTTTTCTCTGGGTACTCTGGTTTCCTCCCACACTTTAAAGACATGCGCATTAGGATAAATCCCTGGTTCCAAATTGACCCTAGGTGTAAGTGTGAGTGTAAGTGGTCTTTTGTGTGTTGGCCCGCTGATGGATTGGTGAGCTGTTCAGGGTATACCCTGCCTTCACCCAGAGTCGGCTGAGATAGTCTTAAAGCCCAACAGAACTAAGCAGTCAGCCAAATGAGTTAATGAATGAATGTCAAAGCGTCAATCGCAGCTATATTATCACAGCTAACAAGATAATATCAGAAATCATGGCTAACACTGTCAAGTAATGTTAGCTAGGTACAAACACACTAACAACATACATACAAAGCAAGCAATTCAGATACTAACGTACACAAACACAATCATGGCTGACCTTCTTTTCCACAGTCTGAACACTGCCTCTTCAACGCCTCGTTTTTGCACAGATCAGCTCCGAGGCTTCGTTTGAGATGTCTGTACAATTTGTTCATTTTAATGCTTTCATTACTGAGCACCTCCCCAAATAAAACTTTTAACATTTGGTGAATCTAGCATTAATAAGCTCTTCCTTGTGTTTTCATTTCGACATCATGCGCACCGTCGGCAGTACGGAAATCACATAAGTCACACTTGATTTTACCTCAATCCAAAGCCAAAGATGACGTTTTCAGGACATGAGAAGAGAGCAACTGAGCTGAAGAGACCAGCATACCCAAAAAAAATCCCCAAAAAACCAAACAAACAAACAAAAAAAGGTTTTATTTCATATTAATGATATGCATTTTACTTGGCCAGTTGGTGACGGAATAAAAATGTGTCAATAGTCCTAGGTTTGGGAAGGGCCGTATTAAAACAATTAAAAAAGCAAGTGGCTTTTTATTAAATTAGGCTTGTAATTAAGTATCACAATTGCATCATATGCCTTTGTAAAGATTAATTGATGCAGCATACTATAAATAGACAAATCAGGAACTAAGCACAAAACAGGCGAACACAATAGAATAAAAAGTCAGTGATAGGACACAGATAGTATCAAAAGAGAAAGAAAAACACGAGCACTTGACGTGCCAGCACATGTCACTGTAAACAGAAACAATCTCATGAAACAGGCACTTGTCACGCTGGGAACCAGGAGGAAGTTACTGTGTAAATAAAGGGTAAAGGGAATGAAGTCTAGCCCTTGTGGTTTGATCACACAGAAGAGCACAAAATGCTAAAATAATAATAATAATAATAATAACAACAACAACAACAACAACAATAATAATAATTATAATAATAATAAATCATGCTGGCTATGATAGACAGTGCATTGCAAATTGCTGTGGATTGGCTGCATAGCTGCAGACCAGTCAGGGTGCACACACCTAGAGGCAGTTTGGAACAGCCAATTAGCCTACTGTGCATGTGTTTGGACTGTAGGGGGAAACCTACAAGCACAAGGAGAACATGCAAACTCCATACAGAACTCCAAACAGAAATGCTCTCGCTAAGTTCAACACCTTCTTACTGTGAGGCAGATGTGCTAACCACCATGCCACCATGCTACGCTGTATTGTAGTCATGCTGCATAAAACAAACTATTCCTTGAGCTTTCCAGCGTTTGGATGTGTAATTGAAAGCAAAAAAAAAATCAAATATAGGGGCCAAGAAACTGTCAAAAGATCCCATGAATATAGCTGTAGACAGGCACAAGTTACAAAAATAAAATAAAAGCACAGTAAAGTCCAGGGCGGCACGGTGGTTAGCACGTCCGCCTCACAGCAAGAAGGCCTGGGTTTGATTCCCAGACTCGGGCATTTCTGTATGGAGATTCGTGCTTACGTGGGATTCCTCCAGGTACACCGGATTCCTCCCACAGTCCAAAGGCATGCACAGTAGGCTAATTGGCTGTTCCAAATCATCACTAGGTGTGAGTGTGAGTGAGAATGGTTGCATGTGTGTTGGCCCTGCAATAGTTTGGCGAGCTGTTCAGGGTGTACATCCTCCCCAGGACCTTAATTAGGATTAAGTGGCTTAGAAAATAAATGAATGAATGAGTTAAATCCATAAACAAGAAGAACCCTTCCTGGATCAAGGCGTCCCTCTAAAGTGGATCGAAGAGCATGGAGGAAACTGGTCAGAGAGGCTACCAAGAGGCCTATGGCAACTGTGAAGCAGTTATAGGAAATAGGAGCACCCAAAGGAAACAAGCAAGTGTGGTGAGAACATGAACACTCCACACAGAAATGCCCTCACTGAGCCCAGGACTCGAACCCAGGACCTTCTAGCTGTGAGACAGGCATGCTGACCACATTATATATATATATATATATATATATATATATATATATATATATATATATATATATATATAAATAAA
>JAOUQZ010000039.1:25360325-25396501 GCA_028564935.1 Neosilurus hyrtlii
CCCAAAAACGTTTTATGTTATAATGTGATGCTGATTTTTTTTCCTGACGTGACAGCAGTACACCATCATCCAAAGACCCAGTGCTTTGAATATGACCTTTCTGAAGTAATAAATGAAAGCAAACAAAATAATCTGTGACATTAGTGGAAACAGCCTCATGCCTCATAGAGCAGCAGAGAAAGATAGGGCTGTTATCTTCAAACCAACTGTTTTCACAACCATTAAATCCTGTCACTATCATTTATTTCAACATCAATCATTATCAGAACAGGAAGCATCATCACTACCATGTTCACTTCAATGATTTAGTGGCTTTTATTTTGCATTTTAAGAGCAGACATGAGGGTAGAGTGACATGACTGAGACGGACGCCAGGGTGCTTTTGTACTAGAACAAAACAGATCATTCAAATAAATCTGAACGTTCCGCTGAGTCAACAAAGCTGTGACTAGTAACCAGGGGAGCCCAAAAGTTCTAAACGCACATCACATCAGAAAAAAACGATCAAGCATGGCATGTTAGAGGTGCAGTTTCTTTAGAGTGAATTGTTTCAGCACTAGCTTGTCCTGCTTCATTTCAAGACTAACTGTAAATGCAGTCACTTAAAATTTACTGCCCAGTAAATATAAAAAAATTCCTAGCAATACAAAGGGTCTGATCAAAGACAGACACCAGCACCGAACCTGATGTCCCCTTCATCCAAGATTCAATGTCTTAGTCCATAAAGATGAAGAAAAACAAATTTACTCACTAACTCACCGAACTTAATCCTACTAGGGTCACAGGGAGGCTGGACAGCCAACCCTGAGTGAAGGCAGGGTACACGCTGAACAGCCACAGACCATCGCAGGGCAAATCACACACAACCATTCACACTCACCCCTAGGGGCAATTTGAAATAACCAGTTAGTCTAATGTGCATGTATTTGGTCTTAGGGAGGAAACCGGTATACCAGTAAACAGAGGAAACCCAGGCAAGCACAGGGAACTCATGTGAAATCCCTACAGAAACCCCCTTGCCAAGCCTGAGACTCAAACCGAGCCAAGACCTTCTTGCGGTAAGACGGACGTGCTAACCACTACGCCACTGTGCTGCCCAGTCCTAGGTTTACTCACTCAATCACTCACTTGCCAAACCGCCTAGTGCTATTAGGGTCACAGGGATGCTGGAGCTTATCTCAGCCAACACTGGGCAAAGGCGGAGTACACCCTCAACAGCTCACCAGACCATCGCAGGTCAATACACATACAACTATTCACACTCACACTTAGCGGCAATTTGGAACAGCCAGTTATCCAAATGTGCATGTCTTTGGACTGTGGGAGGAAACCAGAATACCCCAAGGAAACCCACACAAGCACGAGGAGAACATGCAAACTCCACACAGAATCACCCTTGCTGAGCCTGGGACTCAAAGCCGGGACCTTCTTGCTACGAGGCGGACGGGCTAAATCCTAGGTTTAGTACTAGATATTAGAAACTTCCAAGCATTTCTTTATTTTCCTGCTGTGCTCATGGAAGTGATTCCAGAGCAAACGTTTGATTGCAATTTATGACTGACTGAAGAAGGGGGTAGGGGGTTTACCCTGCTGCTGGGTTTGCACATTACATCGCAGAGCAATATTCAGAAGAAAGGCAAAGTTGTCGTCAAAGGGCAGCGAATGATCTCAATGCCTTTCACTTTCACAAGGCTCCCAAGTGCATCTGGAAACCATCTGCTTCAAAATATGTGTGTGTGGGGATGTCGTCTCTGTCCAATATAAAGTACCAGAGTTATGCTTCGACAGCTGTTCAACACGAATGGAAAGCGGGGAAAAAAAACCCTGTCACATGGGTGAAGTGGTTCTCACAGTGGTGCACAGGTTAGCCGTCACTCAAACCGGATAGAAGCACGTTTATGATAATAAATGAGAAATAAATGTGAATGAGAAAGAAAGGGGGAAAATCCTCTCACTTGACAACCACAAGCGTTTTGGCCGAGGTGTCTTTTTTGCAGGAATAAAATTAAGACTGCTCGTAGAATAACAATTATTACGCCCGAGACGGTTAGCTTGGAATGGTTTATTGAAGAAGACAATGATGAAAAGGTAAGAAAGGTTAAATCAGCAGAATAAAATCTAATGACAAATCCACATTTACAATATACTGGATTAACTGATTTATAACAATCCCATGAGAGATTAAAACAATAAGCATCAGAAGTTTTGAAACCACCTATCTAAACTCAAAGGCAGATTAAACCATGGAGTGTGTGTATGTGTGTTATATACAATGGACAAGCTAAAAGATACAGTAATTAGACCCACTATGAATTAAATCAATACTGGTACCAGTATTTCAAACACATCATTAACCTTATATCATTAAGGACATTATTCTAGAGCTTGACCGTCATAACTGTCCGTCGTACATCCGGACAACATAAAAAAGAAGTTCTTAAATCTAAAGGTGGTAAAAATATACCAAAGATACACTCTATAACCAAAAGCTTGTAGACACCCAACCATCACAGCCATGCATGGTTCATAACTAAACTGTTGCTTCAAAGATAAAAGTTGACGATTATAGGGAACGTCTACATGCTAGAGAATTAACATTTCTCTTAATGGAACCAACAGGCCCTAACATGTTCCAGCATGACAATGCACCTGTGCACAAAGCAAGCTCCAAAATGGCATGATCTGCCAAGGTTGGACTGGAAGAGTTAAGTATTGAGTGTCCTGCACCTCAATCCCACCAAGCACCTTTAGAATGAAATGAAACACTGACTGTATTCCAGGTCTCCAACATCAAACATCCAACATCTGTGCCTGATCTCACTAATGCTAATCTTGTACAGGAATAACCACAAAAATCCTCAAAAGCTAATGTCAAACCTTTCCTGGAGTCTGAAAAGTCACACGCTCTAATATTTTCATAGAGTGCATTTAGCCTTGATCTCAGCATGTATTCTCCATGGCATTGTGGCTCCGGTTCGTCAGGTTAAGGCTCAGCAACATTAATGTGGCAATAAAATGAAGTCGGCTGATGAGCCGAATGTAGCGAATGAGCAGGTTAGCACATCGATGGACTTTTTCCTTCCCTGATGACACGGATATAAAATGGGGTCTCAAAAAATGAAAGAGTGGTTCAGGGAGCATGAGGAATCATTTTCACCCCAGAGTCCTGCCCTTAACCCTGGGGAAAGTTTTCGGGATGTGCTGAAGAAGACTTTATGGAGTGGCTCAGTTTTTCCCTCATCGATTCAAGCCATCAGTGAAAACTGAACCCGACACTGGATGGAAACAAATGTTATGTTGCTTAAGTTTGTTGAAACAATGGCATGACGATTACATGCTGTAAGCAAGGCTAAAGGAGGAACAACGACACATGTGCATGTGACTTTTTTTGGACTGGACAGTAAAACAGCAACAAAGAGCTAAAGGGGGACTTGGACTCAAACACATGGGTAAGCTGGTCATGAGTCCACCAACTTTTGGCTCAAATACATATCAGTGCAAAATATACAGTCAGGCTGCAGATGACCCAACTACATCTGTACACTATTGAGGTCATATGACAAACAACCTTAAGAAAGTAACACTTGCAGAGGACAAGTTTTTTTTCTTTCCGGAAACCGTTTTGACCTAATCGTTGTAACTACCTCAGATTAGAGATGCATCGTTACCAGTACTGGTATCAGGTGTCCGCCTGATATGGATCTCATTTACTTGTTTTGAGTCCAACATCTGATACTATATGATGTAATTGCAGTGCATCTTGTAACGCTAATGAACAGATGACAGAAAGCATTTCACGATTGATTACAGCAATCAAAGCAAAGCAGACTGAAACTCCGCTCCATGGGAACTGCAACAGGAACAAGTACAGCTAGAGCAGATTCCAACAATACAAGTAACTTGAGAAATCATATTACAGTGTTTAAAGATAGATTTAATACAGAACAAATGCGAAAACAGCAGTATCTGGGAGTGTGGAACACTGAAGCAAGCACGGACAAAAACATTTGTACTGTCAACACTGAGCACCGAGCTACACTTGCTTGTCAGGGTCTACACTTTGGTATAGATGCATCCCAACCTCAGATAAAAGGTATTAATATATATTACATGGGAACGTCTGCTTCACAGCAATAAGGTCCTGGGTTCGGATCCTGGGCTAGGGAGTTTGCATGTTCAACCCGTGCTTGCATGAGTTTGCTCCGGGCACTCCGGTTTCCTCCCACAATCCAAAGACATGCACATTAGGTCAACTGGCTGTTCCAAATTGCTCCTGGGTGTGAATGTGAATGGTTGTGTGCGTGTGAGCGTGTTAGCCCTGCAATGGTCTGGCGAGCTGTTCAGGGTGTACCACACCTTGGAGATAGACTCCAGCCTCCCCACGACCCTAGTAGGAATAAGCGGTTTGGCAAATGAGTGACTACAAGAGATTTTGTTTTCTATGAGAGACCGCTGGACTTGGTGGAGGTTTGTGCTCTCTGGGGGCTCTTGTTTTACTTTGCTTTTCTTATGTTCATTTATAGTCTATACTAAAACTTTGAATGAGTATAAAAAATACTTTAATGGAGTGTGTGTGTGTGTGTGTGAGACCATTTTCACTAATAAACTATTAAACCTAAAATCTCATTTTAGTTGCTTTCCTTATGTTCCTGTGTAGTACATCCTAAAACAACGATTCACCTCAGGCTCTGTGGATATCGCTTGTTGAATTATTCATTCATTTTCTGAACTGCTTAATCTTAATTAAGAGGAGGCCGACTCTGGACAAGGGCAGAGTACACCCTGGAGAGCTTGCCAGGCCATCGCAGGGCAGAAACACGCTGATGGATATGAAACCTACTCTTGATGAAAATCAGCAATGGTTCTTTTACGTGCCTCTCACCACAGGCAGTGAGAGACATGGCCGGGGGGACAGCAGTGACATCCTGTTAATAGTGGGACTTGAACCCCAAACCTTGGGATCAGTAATCCAGCATCCTACCACTGGGCCACCACTGCCCCCTGATTTATTCCTAACTATTCACTAATATCGCTCTCTACCAGAGTCGGCTGAGATGGGCACCCGCCTCCCTGCAACCCTAATTAGGATTAATCAGTGCAGAAAATAAAAGAATGAATGAATTCATTAATATCCACCTCACATTCAGCAAATAACTGTTATTTAGATTAAGGCAAAATGGCTAATTTAATCCAAGATATACTGTATTTTGAAGTTTTCTTCTTGATAGACTTCTTGATTAGAAAATTGGCGATTCGTGCTTAAATCATAAGACCATTAATGTGTGTCTGTAACAGTAATGTTAAATTAGTTGTGAAAATGGAAGTGATTTATATCAACTGTAACACAACATTTACACTTTAGGATCAATCCTCTAACCACATAACAGCTTCATATTAGTGAACTGGGCATTTTAATCCCTTTGACAAAACTCTGCACATGAAAAATGCTTTTAAAATATAACAATTTTCCCAGTGGAGTCAATAAGTTAGAAGTAAAAAAAAAAATAAAATCCATCTAACAGCAGTAAAAAAAAAAAAAAAAAAAAAAAAAAAAAGAACTTACAGAATCAGAGAAGTGTGATGTAAGTAACAAATTAATATTTAATATATCGCATCCATATGCAAATGGTCCCTGTGTTTGACCAGGAAGCCCCACCCCACTAAACACTCGCACCATCTTTCCCCATCTTTACACTGTAACAGAACTGCCATCAGCCCTCCTCGCCCCACCCAGCTGGTGATTTATGCCTTCTCCAGGGATTTATAGTACTCCTTGAGTACAGTCCAGGCTTTCGGGGCCATGAAGCCGTCCGGTGGGTTCTCGTCCTCTCGTGCCATCTTCCTCATGCGCGTGCCAGAAATGAAGTCGTAGTCCTGGTGGCTGCAAGTAAAAAGATCGAAAGAGCAGATTAGAAACACAGACAAGAAACCAAACAGAATAGTAAGAATGAAGCAGATGACAAGGAAAATAATTACATCTGGCAAGGAAGTTATAATTTTATCTGCGTTTATTTGTTTGATTTTAGCAAAAATGTTATAGACAGATTCTGATTAATTTTTTGAAGGGGTGAAGTAGGGCCCAAATATGACTCCATTAGAACATGGTGGTGTTCTGGGAATTTTTTTTAAAGGGTTCTTTACCATTGTGGTTATTATGGGGTCACTTTAACAATGTAGCATTCATAGGCGTGCTTCCACAAAATATACAGTACAGCATCTACACAAACTTTGGTTTGGTCAGGATCGAAGTAGCATTCCAGATCTGATGATCCATCTTCAAAGAATTGTGAAAATAATATTTAGCAGAAATTAAAATCAGGAGGGAAATGAGCTGCCTTGGCAGAGGTTTGTGCTTTTTGAGTGATTTTAATTTATTATTATTCAAATTAATAACTGTCCCAGTCCCTGTTTAAATATTTATCCTCAGTAATTCTTTTATAGTAAAAGTTAATTTAATCAAACTTAAAACATTTAGTACTACACTTCACTTTCAATTTCCCGGTTTATTAGGGGAGGACGGGTTGTCTGGGAACCTCAAAAGTCCCTACCCTTTCCCGGACATTTACTATAATCGGTCCGTGAATCACCATTATTCAGCAGCAGTCCCAGACTTTTACAACACTTATCTGACACTCGATACACAATACTGTGTTTCCACAAACGTAAGGAGCGTATCAGCACATTCTTTTATCACATTCATTTTAAATGTGAGTTCCGGCTTGTCGTCACTGTCCTCACTTTCACTTTGCTCTCCCGTCACTGATACCACTATCTCTTCATCGGACATTATTTTTTGCCCCTCTGTTGCTTCATTTTGGCCATTTCACTCGGAGGGGAACGGGCCGGACAGGAGAGAAGTTGGAAAATCATGACCGACCCAGATTTCCATCATCGATTCCCAGACTTGTACCCCGCCTTCACCTGGACTCAGCCGAGATAGACCCCAGCTATCCCAAGCCTCTACCGGTATTAAATGGTTTGGCGAATGAATGAATGAATGAACAATGCTGCTTAACATGAAGTTGTTTATTTATCTAGAACAGCATGTCTCATATTACATTTTAAATACCTTTTTAAATCAATATAAATACAACTAAAAATCTACATATTTTCTCAATTTACCCCAAATTTTCTCCCCTAATTTGGTCATATTCCTAATTCCCACCTAGTATTGCCTCCCTAACAGGTGACCACGACTAACAAGGGAGGGGCAAAGGCAAGCATGGCCCAGTCTGTGACAT
Source organism: Neosilurus hyrtlii (assembly GCA_028564935.1). Classification (NCBI taxonomy): domain Eukaryota; kingdom Metazoa; phylum Chordata; class Actinopteri; order Siluriformes; family Plotosidae; genus Neosilurus; species Neosilurus hyrtlii. Next base: position 25,367,567 of record JAOUQZ010000039.1, read on the forward strand.
GTGATGCTACCACCGGCCTCGTTACAAACTATTACTCATGGGCATTCATGCCTTACCACTCTCAGAGGGAAAGTGCGCTCTTCCCGCTGGTATGCATGAACTAACAGATGCCCATGATTGATCGCTATAAGTGACAGGGAGGTGAGTGAATTCCATCCCTCCTTTCCGTGTGAGCTTGGCCAATCTGCTCCCATGGACTGCAGCAACAACTTACATTTGAACTTGTAATCTCCAGGATGATAGTCAAGCACTTTTCAAAGTATTTTTAATGTATGGCCATAAAATAAGTTAGCACAGTATCAGCTGCCTTCTAGCCTGTTACCAGTTGCCTCTGCAGCCTCTCATTCGTTTATTTCTTAGACTTTAAAAAAATTAAACTAAGAAAATTGTAAAGGTAAAAAACAGCAAAAATGACTTATGTAGTTTAGTGTCTATACAGTAGCAATAATTTGTTAAATTTTATTTAATGATGTATTACTGTAGGTACAACATTCGATGTTGTACAAATACATTATATTTAAAGCGCTACCCTATCCTCTAGGTATACTGAATTGTACTTAAAAAAAAGTATTGGTACCTTTGATACCTTTTACTAATACTTTTACTTGCTCCTTGTACTCAAACATCCTCTTTCAAGTTTCAGTTGCAATTATATGTAAAACATCAGATCACATACCAAAAAGTGGATTAAAAATTGGCACAGGGTAGAAGAGGATATCTGAACACTATTTAAATACACTTTCTCCATTTAAACAGACGCTAGATAGAAATAAACAGTGGTTCAGATATCTCATAAATAACCCTGACCCAGTGTAAACAGAATCCCCCGTGGCATCTGCACTGAACCGAGGAAGTGAACAAGATGTATGTGACCGATTAGACATTCTTATATTTACAGAAAGATGTTAGGAACACAAATAGACTGTGCCGTGCGCTCCTTCTGTACCAGAGTTTTGTACTTTTCTGCTCCATAATTGCATTTGTAAAATGTGGTTTGGTTTTGCTGCGGCTCTGCTCAGATGTCATTTGTCCATGCAAGTCAAGCGTTTCATATGGCTTCGTCATCAGTAACTCTTAAAAAACGTCAAACATTCAGTGCCACCAAGGAGAGGAAACAAAACAAAACAAAACAGCACAAACCTGACACAGACCTGAACCAGCCTTGTGTAAACCCGGACAGTCACGGATTTATTTTATTTGCTTTTTACTGTTCCAAAACATCCATCACTGTCGTCTGTTTATTTAATTTCTTCCAGGTTTCTGAACGTTCGGATTCACGCTCATTCCGAATTAACGATGTTTGCGAAAGGACTGACCCGCAGGCCATGTTGGGAATATTACAAGGGTAAAAATCTTCCAAAATAATTCAGCTGATACAATTGTACAGTTCTCAGTGATCCGAATATGCGAATAGCTATGAGCGATCTTCTTTATCCGGACCCTAAAATATTCACTTTATCAAGAACCAAGCCGTAATGAATAGAAATGGAACAAAGCAGCACGGGGAGCTTAAGATGAATCTGCAATGGTGGTGCTGAAAACGATACAGTGAGTGTAAAATACACACATTTATGGACTTGAATAAACAAGTCAAATGCAACTTAAATCAAATCTGCAAAATCCAAATTGCCAGTAATGTCAACAATGGGGGGGGGGTGGGGGGGGGGGGGGTTGTTGCAGGCATAAACTGGAACTCCGATGAGAAAGTTCACATACAGTAAAATGAGAAACAGCTTGGCCTGAAGGAGTCTTTAAGGGAGATCGCAGGCAATTAAGCATAGCATCCGTACTGGGCTCGGATCAGGGCCGGCCCAGCGTCGCCGTGCTTCAGGAACAGACAGAATGCCATAAATTTACAAAGGCGCCAAGCGGGGCCCTTTGAAATTCAGATGGGGCGCTGCTCTCGTGGCTCCCCTCCCCAATCACTCGCTCACTCCGGGACGGGAGACAGAGCAAAGGAGGAGAGAGCGGATGGAGGAAGGGAGGGGGGAGGGAATGTCAAGCAGGGTCCAGTGTGTGATAGATCTGGTGTTGGTGTAAAGCTCACCCTCCATCCCTCACAATCTGTACACACTTTAGAAGATTATGTTGCGTGGTTATTTTTTTTTTAAAAAGTGCTCACTTATCATTTTAATGTAAGTGTGTTAAATGCAGAGTGGGGAACAAAAAAATGTCTGTAGAGGTGCCATTAGTATTAAAACACAATTTTACCACAGAAGCCTTGCTGTACGCCTGGCTGTTTTACTCTTAATAACAAAAATAAAAACGTTTTAAAGACCAAAGAGACTGCAGTCCTAGCCTTTTGTTTTCTTTTCTTTTCTCCTCTTGAGTTCACAGGTGAAAGGTCAACTTGATGAAGCCGCAGCGCAGGGAATGTAACTTCTACCTGAAAAAAAAATCACATCATTCACATCCTGCTTCCTTTCTGCTTACATGAATTGGCCTCGCTGATTCATTTCGTTCTGTTTTCTGCTCATTTTATTTACATTTGCAGTGAGAAGCGCAGCACAGGACACAGCACGGTATTCAGGTGTCTCCTGGGCAACTCCATGAAAAATGGGACATAACCAGGCAAGAATTATTTTCAGTTATCGATTCCGGAAAGTTTATGCGGAACACAAACACAAGATTTTCTCTGCCTAAGACTAGATGAACTGCTCTAGCCACCTACCTGTACCATGCTCGATGAATCCTGAGACAATGGGGTGTGAGGTTGCTTGTCTTTCATTTACTGCAGATGCCGATCTATAGTCCATGGACTTCAATGACGTTGTATTGTCATTTATGTGACGTTTAGGATTGATTTTCGGGTTTAACTCATGTTCTTATTACATTTACCTCTTGGGAAGGTTGGGCATGTAGGGGAACAGATTTCTCAGATTTCTTGAAACATTTCAAACCCAGAAATGCATGAAAGGGTAGAACTTGATGTAAAATCATCAATAATTGGATCATTTCATCTTATCAAAAGCAAATAAGTAAAATATTTCAGAGAAAATTTTATTTTTTTTCTATAAGGCATGTTAATGAATCAGATGTAACGTCTGTCGCATAGAATTTTTCACAAAACTGAAACCAGTCAAGCTAAGTGCCTGACTTCTAGCTCTCGACTGCAGTCGGTATATTAGCAAGCCCCCCCGGGGAGTATCCGGGTCCAGCATATACATTATATGTCCCATTATATACAGGGACATTCTAGGCAACTGTATGCTTCCGGTTGGGGAGGATCCACACATGGTTGTGATGGTCGGGTGTCCAGAGGCCTTGTGTCATACAGTGTACAGTAATAAATTTGCCTTCACATGAATGAACCCAAAAACATTTGCTAGTTCCTGTAACAAAATGAAGCTCCATGTCAGCGCATCATTCAAATGGGAAAACGGAGTCAAGATGGGAGCACTGGCCACAATAATACTCAGATAGAAGAAAAGGGGCGGGGCTTATATGGGGTGAGCTCAAATGAGAACGTTCAAGAAACTTGAGCAGGGCGGCACGGTGGCGTAGCGGTTAGCACGTCTGCCTCACAGCAAGAAGGTCCTGGGGTCTCGTCCTGGGCTCAGGCGCTTCTGGGTGGAGTTTGGAAGACCTCCACCATGTTTGTGTGGGTTTTGTCCAGTTTCTCCGGTTTCCTCCCACAGTCCAAAGGCATGCACAAGGTTAACTGGCTGTTCCAAATTTCCACTAGGTGTGGGTGTGTTGCCCTGCGATAGTCTGGTGAGCTGTTCAGGGTGTCCCCTGGCATCACCCAGTGTCAGCCTCCCTGTGACTCTAGTAGAATTAATACTCGTGGGTACATGAGTGAGTCAAGAAACCCGAGCAACGTTCAATAATTCTTAAATAATTATACTGAATAACTAATCTGACAGTTTCATTTTCAGTTGAGGGTGTTGGTGGAAATTTTAGCATATTTTTAAATGATAAAAATCAGTAAATTCTGCGACTAACCATAAATATTGGCACCTCAAAACTTTGTAACTGTACCGACTGTTGAGATACTTGTTCCTTCACTCGTCTCTTCTAAAAACAATCAGAGATAAGTTTTTTTCCTTCGTGTATTTGAAAGACGGAGAAATGTTTAAAATGTGTATTTATTCTAGTCCAGAATGGACAACATGCAATGGCTTGTCAGAACATGTACATTTGAGAAAGATGACCTAGCATTCCCAAGAAGCACACGTCAAGCATCAAAGGCCGAGCGCTTTGGCGGACTGAGACGTGTGACTGTTGTGCTTCCAAAAACGTTCAGATGGGACAGGCCATTAGAACTGCGCCTAATTTCTTACAGTTGTGCCAATATGAAATCAAACTAATTATAGTCGAAAACATCTTTCAGCACACTTTGATCGGTAAATAATGCCACGTCATCGAGCTCATGCCATCAGTCTCACGCATCCTCCATGACACGTTTCAGTCAGGATGGTTTCTGGCATGAGGAGGCAGTTCACTTAATAGCGAAGAACGCTATTAATTATACGGCACGATTTCTGTTAGTCGTCGTCCGCAGTACTCATACAGAGCACCGTAATTAGTGGCAGCTCGGATTTTTTGAGCAGTTCAAAGTACCGGGGAAAAGTTTCCTGTTATTCTTGGCGCTACAATTGGCCGTAAATAAATGAAGAGGCCAAACCCACATGGAAGTTACGCCGGGAATTAAAAATGAGATCCAGTTTCGAACACCAAAAGAAACCACACGGATCCCCTTCTTTGGTTGGTTGAAGATCAGAGTTTCACAAACCTCTTATGATATCCCTTACAGAGTAACTGCATAAAGTGGACAATTACATCCATGTGCCATGATGAAGAGACTTAAAGGCGCATTGTCATATTAAAGCCCTCTTTTGTCTGCAATTGTAATGGAAATATCAACAATCCTCCCTCCTACCCCAATAAGCTATGGATGCCTTGCAGGTTGCCTTTTTTTTTTTCAAGGAGGTGGGGGGGGGGGGGGGGGAGCAAGCTTACAAATGCCTCTGATTGGTCAGTGTCTCTGTGACTGACAGGGAAATAGAATTGGCCCCCTACCCAGACAGCATGCCCAGTTTTGCTCAGTTTGACTTTTAAACAGATAGCTGTGATGTCGTCACCATGATTTTTCAAAAGCACACAAGTTTCAGTTAAATTTTTTAACATCAAGATAAAGTTTGAAGGTAAGAAGAAAAAAATGTGATGCGCAGTCTTACTTTTTAGGATCATAAAAGTCCATGGCCTTCTTGACTTTGTTGTAAGCTGCCACTCTGAACGGCACAATTTCCAGTGAGATGAGCCCGGGTGCCATGGTAAGAACCTTAGCGCCATGAGAAGGGTCATACAGGTCCTTGCCTGTATCTGGGTGAGGAATGCCAGCTGGGTCTCGGCCTACGATATAGAAGTTGGCACCCGCTACCATCCGGGCTCTACAGTGCCACTGCACCTGAGGAGCGAAGGTCCAGGGAAATGTCATTATTAAGTACTACAACATCTGCAATTTAGAAAAGTTGCATTACATAAAAAATGAACAATATAACAAACTAGAAAATTCAAGCAGGCAGAGAGTTTGTGGTAAAATTAATTTGACCACAAACATTAACAAATATTAACCTTGTTAGCTCGGTAAGTGCAAGGAAATTCTAGACCTCATCCTTGACGCATGGTCCTCGCTTAGATTTTAGAAGAAAAAGAAGAAAAGCATAATTTTTAAGGTGTCAAACATATGGGTGTAGCACGGAGTTCATTCAATCGCCAAACCACATAATCCTGCAAAGGATGGGGGTGGCTGAAGCCTATCTCAGCCGAGTCTGGGTGAAGTTAGGGTACACCCTGAACAGCTCGAATGCTACCGCAGGGCCAACACACACAACCATTAATACTTACACCTAGTGGCAATTTGGAACAGCTAATTAGCTTAATGTGTGTGTGCGTGTCTGGACTGTGGGAAGAAACCGGAGTACCCGGAGGAAAACCATGAAAGCACAGGGAGAACATGCACTGCAACTCCTTACAGAGATGCCCTTGCCAAACCCAGTACCATTTTGCTGTGAGGTGGACATGCTGACCACTACACCACCTGTACGCCATTACACCCTGTAGCCGAAATGTAAAAAAAAAAAAACATCTTAAATCATGAACGCTACAGCTAAACTGTTAACGCTAGCACTTTTTTGGTAAAGCAACCAGTGTCCTTCATTTTAATAGAAAAAGACAGAAGCAGATCTCAAGTAGCATTAAGAAAGAACAGTGAAGGCAGGAAGCAATGCCAGAAAAACAAACTAGAAACTTGTGAGGCAGTGTGTCCAGGCACCTGCCAGACTGAACAGAGACAAACGATCAGGGCTGCTTTGTATCGGAGAGATACTGTTGTGTAAGCAGGCAGATCCCGAACTCATGGCTCGTAACTCATGATGAATGTAAGGGCCGCTTCGTTTCAGAGCTCCAGATCTCTGTCTGCTCCCAATAAAGCCTTAATGTCCCCAGCCAAATGATGAAAGGACAGCGCACTCAGAAAACAGATCGACTACGTTCCATCAGGGACACTTTGTATTGGCAGGAGCTTTGTGCTCTCTTTGCTCCCGCTCCCCCACCCCCCTTCCCCAATTGAAGTGTGTGTGTAGGACCACTGAGGAATCAAGACTGGGAAAGCTGGTAATGTTTAAAATGAGTGGAAAGAGACACAGAGCAAATGCCACTAATCAAGTACAACGAGCTAAGCTTCGAGGCTACGCACTTCAAGACGCTATCAGACCTTGCTCTTGATGTACATAACTCTTAGGGGAACACTTCATTCATTAACATTTACCAAGCAAAAATCAAGCAGACAGTTTTAGCTTAATAATGTTATGTCATGTTAGGTTTTTCACCTCAGTGGGTCCGGCGTACATCATGGGTGAGGGGAAAATGGCCACTATGGTGGAGGCGGGCTCGAGCAGGCCCTCCTCGAGCACTGCAGCATGCTGCTTCATGCGCCACGGTAGCGGCACGTCGTCGTCTTTAGTCCAGCCGCCCAGCGGGTGCAGCAGCAGGACAGGTCGGCGATACCCACGATCCATCAGGCGTCTGCGCGTGTCCTGCATCAGCAATGCGTGACCGTTATGGACTGGGTTCCTCAGCTGGAACGCAAACACTGCATCTGATGCAGGGAAGAGAGCCAGAACAAATGCTGTTACGTTCATGTGCTTCGCGTTTTTGAACTAAAAGTTGCAGACCTTCAGATACTCATGATGGATCATCAATAAATAATCATCAATAGCTCATTCTTCTGCTATATACTGTACACTTCACTAAACCATGTACATCTTTCTAATTGGGAGAATTCCAAAATATATACTGCTAGCTAACTAGCAAACAGTAACAGTTTACATAAATTCAGAGCTTTTGTAATTAGGATGCTGCGAGCACCAAATACATCCATCTGCAGACTATTGAATGAAAATAACAACCGTTTATCTATCGCAATACAAGAACTAGAACTCCAATCCAGATCAAAATCACTTTATATCATTGCCATACACAATACATGACAAGAACACAAGCCTTAAATTAAAAAAACAAAACTATAGTAATACACACGGTATCTAGGCATATGTTCTATGGGAAATATAGAAAAATACTTGCTGATGTCTCCAGTTCTTACCTGCATTCAGTTCTTTAAACTTCTGTTTGAGTTCACTGGGGGTCAGGCGGTAGGCATCCAAGCCATCGTTCCAGTAGATTCGGTCCAGCACTTGTATATCCCCTCCCACTAACCAGTCACCGCTCTCCATCACCATCTGAACCAAAACACACACACACACCAGCAGTGTCTAATGACCGTCGTTTTTTAAAAGATGATTGAAATAGACTTCTGACTGAAGATGCCAATGAGATCACACAAAGCATACCAGCTAGATCACCTCAGCCAGACAAATTTGGATTTTGGTAACAAGTGTTGATTAACCTGAAAAAGGTCTGCAGAGTTTTATTATACATTTGCTTAGTTATAATGAAATGTCTCCCCCAAGTGGGCATATGACCAACATTCCTTCACACATTTTTTGCACAAATTAACTCTACTTGATTTTTTAAAAACGTGATCCCATGCACGGATCACCTCCAAAATTTTAGGGTTTGTTACACCCTATTCTAGAAAAATTAATTCTTGAAAATCTGTGCCTAGATTTTTGAGTTATGTTGCACACAAACAAACGTGAAAACCTCTTGGAGAAGAAAAGACAGACTTAATGAATTGACTTAATTAAAATATGTGCATCAATTCCTCAATGTGTTTTCGTACATGCAGCATGATATGAACACTAGCTGTCATTTGTGTAATTAAACACACTTCACATAAAATTTCCAAGATGATACACTGGCTGTTGGCGCCAAGTGCACCGGTAGAGCAGGAATCTTTTGAAATTCAATACAGGACTATTTTCCTATTGGGGAACTTCAGAAGAATATCATGAAGTTTACTCTTTATTATCTTTTCTTACCTTTACAGGAGTGACAAATAATTTATCAGAACAACCTTTGTTAATCACTATTTGGATAATTGAAGAATATCCCCTAAAACGATTTTATGTACTTCTGTTATCCTAGATGTTACGTGCACCTCTCTTGCAGGTGATCGCGTGAAGGGTCTCATGCCTTTGACCACTATAAAGCTAGTAGAGCTCCTGCGTCTCATTATATATCTGTGTGCCTGCACTTCTCAGGCTCAGTTCGGCTTTTCCTGTGAAGAAGTCAAGTCACACAAGCAATGGGAATAAACAGGAAAAGTGGATTTACCACATGCAATTGAACCCAGGTTATCCAACCCTAGGTCTTGCTGACAGACACGCTTCAGCCACGGGAATTCAACCCACACACTCACACACACACAATTGGTCCAATAACCATTGGTACAGTCATGCAGCACTGTCAAACAGATCTAAGGCATGCCTAACACTAAGGCGTGTACACATTCCTCTGCCAGACCACAGAACCGTGATACGGTTCATACGCAGATTATTAAACACCCGGCCAAATTCTAGAACTACAATCTGCACTAATTAAATTTTCAGATATTAACAAATGATCACTTTCATTTAAACAAAAGGAGAGCTAGCGTGCCAGTGCCAGATCAGCCCTTTCAGTGCCAGTGAATGTCTCCGTGCACACTCTGATGCAGTCACCCAGCACCAAAGGAAAGCTCTGAGACTGAAGAAATCATTACATTTTCACCAGTTTGAATGATACTGCGATTTTTACAAGTCTTTCTGGTCATGTGAATATGGTACCATAATGGTCAGAGGCAGATAAGCCACTACTTTTCTTCACCGGTGCCTCTTTCCTGCTCAGGAAGAATTTGAATCTACCTGAGCCCCTTGTCGTCACTCCCAAATGGAAATGACTGTACAGTATTTACACTATATATATATATATATATATATATATAGAGGAGAAAAGTGAGAGGGGTGAAAAAAGGATAAACAGAATGCCGAGAGATAGATATGACAGACAGATGTGTGAAATGGAGGAAGGTAGGGGAGAAGAGGATTATGAGCGTAGGAGCTCAGAATGAGGGTAAAGTAGATTGGACTCCATACAGAATGATAAAGATCTATACAGAAATGTGTTATTGCTGGTTACAGGAAATTCTACTGTAAATATGACAAAGAAAGAGCATTAAAATTGGGCCCTGAAACAGGGTCATGTCCCCAGATATCACAGCTGGATCAGTCATGCAGCACTGAAATAAGTCTCCCAAAGCTAATCGGCGGATATCTAAAGAATAAAACACTTGATGTGCTGTAGGCATGCGTCTCTCCATTTCACCATATGCCAGGAAAAAAATACTGAAATTATTCATCATGAATTTTATGATCCTCAGAGCTATTATTATTGAACTGATTCAATAATCAATATATTTAAAAAAAAAACAATATTTTTAAATTTAAATTAATTAATTTAAAATGTATTTAATTTTATTTTATTTTCATTCTATTTCATTTCAATTTTATTTATTTTGTTCCCTTTTCCATCCAGGGCTGCGAGGGAAGCCAATCCCAGTTGACTTCAGATGAGAGGCGGGACACATTGTAAATAGGACACCACCCTGTATGCAATGCAGCAATAAAGACTGACTGAGAACATGCAACTGCATAAACAGGCAGGTATTATTATTACAGTAACCTACTGCGCACACACACACACACACACACATATATATATACATACATACATATACACATACACACTAATTTATAACTATCTGTGGTACATTTGTCTTGTCTAATGGCATCCTCATGGTTCAGCCTCAGCAACTCTATTGTCATAAAGATCTCTACGCTGCTTGGCAGGTTGCCAAGTCTTTTAACTAACCGTTCACAGTATTTGGTATTCTCCCATCAAAGTTGACAGTCATTAAAAACATTGAGAGAGAAATTCCTTTATCTCTGTAGGGGGGGGTTGGGAGTATACCATGTGGCTTTATTGATGGTAGTACTCGGGCACTTAAGAGAATGATGAGTTGCATTGTTGTCACACTTCACTGCACATGTGTAGGTCACTTTGCAAAAGTGGATCAAATGCATTTTGAGCAAAACACAATGTGTAGCTGCACAATTTGAGGAGTGGTTTGAAAAGCCTATATAAAGGCTCAAAAATGTCCACGACTGTTAGTGTAGTGCAAGTCATAATCCCACGTCTATCACATTAACATCTCCGGGCAGTAGGTATGGTGGAGGCCGAGTTGAGCTAGAGTGAGGTAGCGAGGCGTACGGGCTGTACACAACCCACCATTAGAAACTTGACTGATCACCACATGACAGGGTCAGTTGACGAAAGACCACGTCCAGGACGAGAGAGAGAGAGTGACGACTCACAAACAGGATCGCTACATCCAGATGCAGCACTTAGGGGACTGGTTTCACCGTGCTGTATCACCGCAAATCACTGCCTGTATCATTGCAAACGGAGGCCATACCCGATACTGACTGCTGTGACTTTAATTGTGGCAGGTGGTATTTTGTTTTGTTGTTTTTGATGCGCATAATTTATTCTTGACGTTTTTGTTTGTTGTTTTTATCTCGAAAATTATGGTCTCAAAGTTTCTAATGACTGTCAGTGTACTATCCAGGTCCGACCCTGCTTAACTTCCAAGATCACACGGGATCGCGTCTTCACAGAGTGGTACATTTACTTTATCGTAATTATCGGTTTACTCCCATATCCACATTTAGGGCATTACTATATTTTTATATATAATAATATATGATTGTTAACGAGCTAATTATCCTACACACCACTGTAGCTGACCCACTGTAACTGTATATGTGCTGTCTGTAAACCCATGAGAACTGAAGAGCTGAGCTGATGCCATGTGAACCCTCCTCACCTTGATATAAGGGTGGTCCTTGCAGGTGGTGCCCCACTGACGGGCACAGCGCTCCTCTTTGCGGTGCTCGTAGAACTCTGGGTTGCGAAGGATGGCCACGCGCCGCCCACTGTAGACCAGCGCCACCGCCGTGCAGCCGTCTAGACGCTCCTTGTCTGCGTTTGAGACGGGCAGGACCACCGGCACCGACAAGTTAATAACTCCTCCTGTGGAAAGAGGGTAAAGGTCAAGCGCTTGCCTCATACATCACCAGCACACGTCGAGTTCCAGCGCTGCCAGAAAAAAGCCCCAAGAGGCACAATTGGGTATGGTTACGGATATATGGAGAGACAAGGAAGACGTGGTTGAGAGGGATATCTTTATTTGACGATTGAAGGTGAAGTCTATATTGGCTTATGTTGAGCAGCTATGATGCTAATATTTTGGCTGATTCGTTGACTTTTATGCCTTGAATGAATAAATATGAGCTGGGGACTTTCAAAAATTGCACTCAGGATCGTCAGCCAAGCTGCCCTCTGCCTTACTGTTTCAGAAAGTAGCTAAAGCAGCTGGTTCCTATAAGACAAAAACCTCAGAGCATCCTGGTACTGGCTAAGGACCAAACACACACACACACACACACACACACACACACACACACACACACACACACACACTCCCCTCTCTCCACTCATCCTAGCTTTTCCAAAAACTCAATCAGGGAGCAGACTGAAATCATAAATACCAAGCAAAGGACAATCAATCATATGAAGCCAGAGGCCGCAATCAATAAATAATTGGAAAAACAAAAATGTCTGTTGCTGACAGAGTGATGAAAAAGGTCTAAATTCTTCTTTGAATTATTGTGCAACAGTGATAAGAAATTACAATGCCTCAGTGAGATTAGGTAAAAACTATGACACTATACTGCGCTATGGTTCATCGGGGACGTTATAAGGATCTTTTTATTTGTTATTGTTTGTATATTGTTTTGTACTGTGGCTCTGTAGGTGGTACGTGCCCTCAGTTTAACTTCAGCCAAACTAAACATCGTAACCGAGAGAATAAATAACGTGAGTGGTTAAGAAAAAAAAAAGCACTATCTTTCATGGTATGATAGCTTGGCTGTATTGCTCACTTATAAAAGTATCAATGACATCATTCTGTATGTGCATATCAGGATCCTAAACAAAATTAATATCCGAAGGAAATTATGTGTTTGTATTAGTGGTGCATCCTGGAAGACTTGGCAACCTGATCCCCCCAAAAAAGGGTCTGTGTGTGTATACATATATATACACATACATATATACACATACACACACACACACACACACACACACACACACACACACACACACACACACACACTTGGGGATTGTGTTGCCAAGTCTTTTTTTAATAAATATATTGATAAAATTAAATAGAGTTTTTTGGAAACTCAACTCTATATGGGGAATTTTTTAATCACACAACTTATATATATATATATATATATAAAAGCAGGATCCTTATAAAAGCCCCTCGGCATATCTGTTGTTCTGTTGTTCGCACACAATCAAGAGGGAAATAAAGACCAGTACACAATGTTCCAATATTTTATTATTTTGGCTCGAATAAGTTTCGAGAACGCTCACAGAGCTCCGGATGCAACAGATCGATGTGACTCAGGCCTGGAGGGAAAGAATGTGAGACTCGAGTTTCCTAATTCACTTTTATACTGCATTTAATGCAGTTTGCTTCGAGTTACTTGTTCCCCTCACGTCTCTCTACTGAGTGATGATGAGCCCACTACGTGTAGACTGCTTATCAACAGCACCCTCTAGTGCTGCACTTTAGTCATGGCAACCCAGAACTTGTGGAAAACACAAAATCATTGAATTGATGTATGAAACCAGGCTCTGGCATTTCTATGTTAAGTTTGCATGTTCTCCCTGTGCTTGCCTGGGTCTTCTCCAGGTGCTCCCTAGGTGTGGATGTGAGTGCGTGTTGCCCTGCTATAGTCTGGAGAGCTGCTCAGGGCGTGTCGCGCGTTCGCCAGTGTTCGCTGAGACAGAGTCTCATGTCCCCTGAGTGAGTGAGTTTCCTGGTTGAGAAAATTTTTTATGGTCAGGTCGAGGCTCAGCAACATCAGTGTGGCAATAAAATTAATTTAGCTGATGATCTGAATGTACTGAATGTGCAGGTTTTTACATCAGTGGATTTTTTCTTCCCTGATGGAACAGATATAAAATGTGGACTGAAATAATGAAAGAGTGGTTCAGGGAGCCATAGGAATAATTTTCACGTATGTATTGGCATCCCAGAAAAGTTTTCGGGATGTGCTGGAGAAGACTTTATGGAGTGGTTCAGTTTTCAGTTTACAAACGAATGGAGTGGTTCAGACGGTCAAACGAAAGGCTTACCATCAAGCAGGCAGTCAAAATGAAGGCACTGGAGGTACTCCCTCTCTCTCATGAATCCGTTGAGAGGCGTGGCCCAGCCCTCGGCCAGCACCTGTACCCACTGCATGTCCACCTACAAAAAGGACAGCATACGTTACCAAAACAGCAGCATATCAGAACACTCTAAAACAGTGGTCTCAAACTCACCATCCGTGGGCCAATTGTGGCCCGCCAGACAATAGTTTGTGGCCCCCGCCTTAATATGAAAGATTATTGTTAGTGCGGCTGTGAGTTTGATATGTATGGCACTTTACAGTGTTGTGTGCAGAGCTAAATGAACCTACCAAAAACAGTGGGGTATATGGCTCTCGGGGGCGGGACATCGGGCGGGTTTGATGCAAGCAGAGAAACATTTCGCAATGACTGAAAGTTACAGCAGCGTTGCCAAGGAGAGTTTTCTTCCGTGCTTAGCTGGCTGCCTCGTTTCTATTGGGCTCACGGGAACATTCATTCCAAAGCGCTGCGTTCACAACACTTCAAAATAAAAGTGTTTTTAAGTTGCTGCCCAGCGGGACATTATACATAAATAAATAAATAAATATTTATATACACATGTCAATGGCACTCTCTCTCTGACAAAATAAATCAAAGTGATGCGCACGCGGCAGGATAAAAGAAAAGTAAGGAATGCAACCTAATGTGGTCTGCAGTCACATCGGCAATAACAGTCCGATGGACTTCGCTGAACTGGACATCGGCTATAACAATTATAGGGTCGCCTTTTCCTGTAACTACAGCACGGCGGATAACAGTCCGTGAGCAGTCGCCTTTTTTGCGCTCGCTATCCCGGTACTTTCTACCATCTACAAATGCCATGGAATTCATGCCATCATGAAAGACATGAACATCGAACGTAAAAACAAAGGAGACTGCTACCGGGCTTTTATCTGCCGACCACCGTGCTGCGGTTACAAGAAAAAGGAAGCCGAAATGATGCTCTCTGTGCGTCGGCTAAACGCTTGATTGAAACTTCAAGGCAATAGAAGCCATGTTCAGAAGAACAGTTCATGTTCTTCAATGTTCCATTCATGTTCAGAAGAAGGTTAAAGGTTAAAAAACTGTTAATACAGACATTAGAATCTGAATACAGCAGATATAGAAGACTGAAAAAAACTCATATAGTTGCTGGCCAGAGAAATCTAATTATTATTATTAAGATTATTATTATTTTATTTATTTATTACTGATTGATTTATTTATTTTCTTATTAATTCTTAAATAAAAATAAAGAGATTTGAGAAGATTGGAAATTTAAAAACAAAGCTTTTCTTGTGGAAAACCTGATGCGGCCCAGCCTCACCCAGACCCTGCCTCCAGCGGCTCCCAGGTAAATCGAGTTTGAGACCCCTGATCTAAAACCTCTCAGGAATACTGAAGCGATTTCCTCAACTAATATCACCTGAACCTTGACTCAAGTCTGATGTTTAAATCTCTTACTGGAAAAAAAGTAGTTTCACTGTAGCCACAAGCCTAAAGTAAAGTTGTAGGACTGTCACGTCTCAGCAACATCGCGTGGTCATCGGGGGGCCGTACCTCTGGACTGGCAAAACGAGGTGGTAGTTGCCCTTTTTAAAAAAGGTGTGTTCCAACTATCGTGGAATCACACTCCTCAGCCTACACGGGAAAGTCCGGCCGCAGCACTCTTGACCAGCCCTACACACTCTACAGGATCATGGAGGGGGCAGGGGAGTTTGCCCAACCTGTCCACATGTTTGTGGACTTGGCACATATTGCCACATCAATGTTTCGACCATGTTCCTCGGGCTATATTGTGGAGTGTGGTCCGGTAATATGGTATACCGGACCCGTTGCTACATCATTCAGCATCTTTAAAACATGAGCAAACCTTTATTGTGTATCTAAATGCTCTGAGATGAAATGGACGGCTCGAAAAACTAACCAGAATAAAATGTTGCCAGGCACATTTTGGGATTATTCTTCCTATAAGCTCCACCCCCTAACATCTGAAGAAGAACAGAGCTCCGGCGTACAATAACATACACTAGTTCCACTTTTAACTTTCCTTTCCCGTTTTTGAAGATTTCTTCTAGTTTACACATTTATTTAAACACATGGCCGCAGAGCAGATGCATCTTCTTCCCAAAGTTGGTGCCACAAAACACACATTTGCAGAATGTCTTTGTCTACTGTTGGGTTACAATTTCCCTTGACTAGAACTAAGAACCTGTGCTAGAATGACCGTCAGCCCCCCTGCGCACGAACTGGGCTCCATGAAAACATGCCTCGCCAAGGTTGGACTGGGAGAATGTGAGTTGCTTGTACAGAGCACTGACCTCAACCCCACTGAACACGTTTGGGATGAACTAGAATGCCAGCTGCCCCAGGTGTCCCCGCTTAACATCAGTGTCTGATCTCAATAATGCTCTTGTGGATGAATGATCACAAATCCCCACAGCCCACACTCCAAAATCTGGTGGACAGACTTCCCGGAAGAGAGAAATTATATCCTATTATTTATAATAAATATACATATAATTATAAATATAATTTATTAACAGCAAACAGGAACGTACCCTGGTGTCCAACCATCAAGAAACACATGAGTGTTATGGTGTTCATAAACCTTTGTACATATAGTGTATCCTCAACTATTCCATAGCAAGCATTTATCTGGTTTACAGATATACGTATTGTTTTATAGTAAAATATTTTGGTGAGATAAGTTTTAGATTAAACAATGCATTTCTAGCAAAATAAGAAAAACATGTTGGAAAAATGTGGGTTGCTTTTTGAAGTTTGAAGTTTTCAAATCTCTGTATCTCCGAATGAATTTTTTCGTCTCATTTGTTGGTGACACCCCATCTATTAGAACCTGAAACGCTAGCATGAAGTTACCCTTTAGATCGGACATCATCCATTTCAGGGAGTCAGCAAAGTATTTCGGCGGCTCGAACCGAATTTTCAACTAATAAAAATAAGAGATACTGCGGCAGAGCCGATAGACATCTGAGAAAATGAAAAACACTGGCGGAACTTCAGCGATTCCTGTTTTTTCAACTGTGGCAGCTTCTTTAACAGCTCCTCTGTTGCGGTTTATCCGATCACATGCACAAACGGACAATGAAAACCGAATGTTAAAAGATAACTGGTTCAAAGCAAACGCCTCATCTGGTCAGAGTCAAGAAGTGGCATTGTGAGGCGCCAATGTGAAGCAAACCTTAACTGTTATAAACGGACGGGTCTCGTTCATAGCCAGGAGTGAACAATTTAGAATTAAAACGGAATTGTGTTGGTTTTTGTAAACAGGACAGTTTATACAACTGGGTCTTCAAGAGTGTTAGTTGTATAGCCCTTACTACAGATCATTCAGTATATACATTTTTTTTTTTTATAAATAATTTTTTGGGGGACAAGCTCAGAACTCACATAAAAAAAAATTTTCAAAGTAGCATATAATTAGTAGTCATTTCATATCATCCAGTGTACAAGATGTGTGTGGAATGGATGGTATAAAACACAAGTGCCGAACCCAAGGCCCGTGGGCCAAATCCAGCCTGCGAACTCATTCTATATGGCTGAGAGAGCTTTCAAGAATATGATTATCGTACATTCTTTGAATCAGCCATCACCTTTGAACCATAATTCATCGTCTATCCACTAGGTGGCAGCAAACTATTTCAAGTAAAAAGCTAGTCATTCATCACTCAAGAAAGCTTGAAAGCTAGCTTGTCGATGTCAGACGTTGCCAGTAAAGCAACATGAATTTTAAAAAAAGTGGACAAATGCTTAAATGAATAATCTGCCATACAGATTTCATGGATGCCCTTTTGGAACCGATATTCGGTGATTAAATTTCTACCTCATCGCGGGTTGAATAGTGATGAGGCCATCATTTAATAAACAAGTACGACACTCTACAGAGTGTGCGTGGGTGTGTTACCTTTCCAATCTCAATAGCAGGTAAAGTCTCCGCATCAGCCTTGGCCAAGTCCAGCTTGTTCTCAGGCACGTAGAGCTCCTTCACTTCATAAGAAGCATCTACAGGTACAATGTCCTAAAAGAACAAACAAAAAGAAAAGGTTACCATTTATTCTAATTTCATGTAGAGACACTAATTCAGCTGACCACAGTGACAAAACACTCAGCATCGCCTGCACTAAGCTCATTATACCCAGGATTAGAATTCATCTGTACTTGTGTATTATACATAATGATTGTGCACATCTTCTTCATCGTTATCTTCTTCCGCTTGATCCGGGGTCGGGTCACGGGAGCAGCAGCCTAAGCACTGAGATCCAGACATCCCTCTCCCAGCGGGTGGACACCGTTCCCAGACCATCCGAGAGAAGTAGTCCCTCCTGCGTGTTCCAGGTCGACCTCAGGGTCTCTTTCTGGTTGGACATGCCCGAAACACCACACCAGGCTTTCATGTTTTCGGACAGGTGTGATTCGTGTTACATCCTTCGTCTTCTTTTACTACATCAGCATGTGTTATTGAGGCACTTTATTAAAATGTTGTACTTATTGGACTTCACGAGTGCGAGTGCGTATTACCATCTATTCTTGCTCATTTACACACAGATTACTATTAATTGTTTCCTTCTACAAGGAAGGATTAAAACATGCTGTAGCATGTCAGTCTACCCAATAATGGGGAGGTGTGACGAGGCCTGGCATGAGCAAAGCTGGTTTTTTTCCCCTCAGGCAGATACTAAGAATGATGGAAATCTTATCACAGGTGGGAATATTTAGCACTATACAATGTATGGGCATGCCGTTGTGAGCTCACTCTCTCCTGCAGAAGATCGAGCAGCTGCTGGATACACTCGTTCACACTGCAGGAGTCCGTCTTCAGCACCAGCTCGGGGGCCTCGGGTTTCTCGTACTCCGAGTCGATACCCGTGAACCCTACAGTGAAAATATAAAGGCATTGTTCGCTCAGTCAGTGACCAAAACATGACTCAAGCAGTGATGGAATCGATCGGTAATTGCTTTAAAATCACTTGGTGACGGCTATTGTTCAGGAGATGATGGATAACAACCAATTATTGGACATAAGAATCAACTGGTGATGGCTATGAATCAGTCTGTGATGGATAGTCAGTAGTGACGTGGAGCCAGTCAGTGACCTCTATGAATCAGTCACAGATTCCAAGGAATTAATCAGTAATGCCTATCAATCAATTAGTGATGAATACAAATCAGTTGGTGGACGGTAGAATCAACTGGTAGAAGGGAACAAATCAATCATGATGTTTATGTGGGTATGTGTGCCTGTTTCTAGCACCGGATCAGGAGCCAAAGAATTCTTTTATTTATTTATTTTTTTATTTATTTTATAAATTTTGTTATTAATTCCACAAAAGAAATTTGGATTTCTTCTGCATTTAACCCATCCAAAGTGAGCACACCCATATGTAAACACTGGGCACACACACTCGGAGCAGTCGGCTGCCACACATCGCGGCGCCCGGAGAGCAGTTTGGGGTTAGGTGCCTTGCTCAAGGTCACTTCAGCCATGAAGGTGGAGGAAGGGAAGGTGCAGCTCACTCCTCCACCACCACCACACATTTTCCCTGCTGATTCAGGAATCAAGACCAGAGACCTTTTAGCCCCAAAGCTGCTTTTCTAACCATTATGCCACGGCTGCCCCATTCTTATCCTCTGAGTTAATACTGCAAGCCCTTCAATGACAACATAAATACAGCCTCTCTCACTCATCAATTAGTGATGGATATGAACGCTATAAATCAGTACATTTTTGGTGCCTGCACCTCCATCACCCATTACTGCCGAACGTAAGATTAAGACTGCAATATAATAATAGGCGTAGCATTTAATTGTAACATTTAAGCTAGCTTTATGCTTCATGCTACACTACGCAGAGTCTTCACTGAAATAATCATGGCTTGTGAATTTCCCTCTGGGGTTAATAAAGTGCCTGTCTGTCCGTCTATGTGTATAAAAACACTACACCTGCCCGTTCATTTCTAAAGAAAAGTTGATATTTCTAGTAAATCATGATACTCATGACATTAACTTGGCAGATGATGTGAATGGTTATATCGTGATACGATAAGTTATTGATATATCGCCCACCCCTGATTTGTAGTCATCAGGTTTGATTCGTAACAGGTTGCCGATGATTGACGAATAGGTACAAATACATTCCTGGATACGAATCAGCGACGGATTCTAATCAATCAGTGATGAAATTCAAAGCACGTCAGATCAGCTTTGCACATGAACAAGGAAAAGCACATTTCCTTTGACCCAGGGTTTATCACAGCAAGTTCAGGTCTTAGGAAACAAGATTAAAAGGACATTCTAAGGACGCCGAGCATAAAAGCACCTTTCGATTAAAACCACATGGCAGTAACGTAGGAGTTTGAAACTGCTGCATACGAACAAATTGTGAAAAAAAGCAAACAAAACAAGTTACTTCCTCTAACCCTGCAACGATAACATCGAGTCTACACTTCCCTTCCTCTAAGTGTTCTCACACTAATCTGGAAACCGCTCACTTTTTATTTCTACACACTGCTTAAGAAAGAAGAGGATACGTTTTTGCTTTAACATGTTGCTGCATCCTTTAGCTCTGACAACACTGTAATCTAACCACGGTGGTAGGTTCTGGTGGATATGGACCGAGCTGCTCCAGTGGTGATAAAACTAAGCCTGTACAGACAATTAATCTGGGTCAACAGGACGAAATGTACCAGGAAGATCAAAACCAAACATAATATCTGTGATATAAGAGCTGCAGAACATGTTTACAGCATACAGGATGACACATCACCGTATGTTACATACAATCACACACTAATAAAAAGCACCCTGTTCTTCACCTCGGATCTCTCCGGCTCTGGCTCTCTTGTAAAGGCCCTTCACGTCTCTTTGCTCACACACATCTAGAGGTGCGTCCACAAAAACTTCGAAGAACGGGAGACCTGCTGCCTCGTGAATCTTTCTCGCATTCAAGCGGTCCTGCACAAAAATACCACAAAAATACACTGCAAACCCAAAAGGATATAAATAAATCTATACATGTAAAGTACTGTGCAAAAGCCTTACATACCCTTTTTTCTTAGAGACATCAGCATTAGTTTTATAGCATAAAATTAAATACTACAGGGAAAAAAATGCATATCAATAAAGAAAACAGCATGTTACTTAGAAGACCACTTTTCAGACAAAAAGGCTGCTGGGTTTTACATGCAAATAAAGAAGCAAGTATGATGAACAAAAACTCCAGGAGCACTACGGCTGACTCTGCAAGATACTCAGAAAAACTTACCACAGTGTAAGAACAAACAAACTGTGACTGAGATGGCTGAATTTATAAAATAAAGTGTCAACAACACCAAATATTGACCTCCTTTCATTTATTTCGGTTTAATGTTGAATATATAGAGAAAAATATACAATATATGGCTCTTTATTTGCACTCAGACCCATTTGCACATGTAATATTAAAAATCTAAATAAAAAAATACAATATTTCCATGCAATTATATGTCCAACCTTATAACTGTTTAAAGTGTAAGTCAAAATTATAGTAAAGACAACTTCAGTATATTAAAAGTGCCGCTTTCTTTTTTGACTTTATTCATACTAAAATTGCAGATTTTTCTGGCATGAAAGTCAGACATATCTGGTCAACCTCAGTTACCAGCTTCGCAAATAAATTTTACAAATTCGAACTACTGTGAAAAGGATGTTTAATGTGTGCTTTTGTTAATTTTGTTTTATTTTAACACACACAAAATAAAAACGCCTTTTTAATGAGATGGGCCTCTGAATGTAACGTGTGCCAAGATCCATATATTTGCTATCTTGGTCTATGTGATGTCGACACCGGCAAATATCTGTACTTGTTTTTAATAAACTGGAAAGAAGGTAGCACTGGTTGCACTCAGTAAAAGAACTATCCTAAAAAATCCATACAGGTCGTTCTATCAACATGAATAAAACACAGGTGAAATGTCTGTCAAGCCAATTACATGTTACGTTCATTTATAAATCGGTTCACACGTCAGTGGAAAAAAAACCCTGAAGCCCGAGACCGAGACTCATGAATATTTATTACTTCTGGACATGCTCAGTGGACACTTTTCCAACTTCCTTCATTTTAGCCACAGGTGACGTGACGTGTCCGTGACATTAATTTAAAGTGGCTTTAGAATTTATTCTGTGGAAAATATTATTTTTTAATGAACATTATTGTTTTCTTTAGAGTTCTAACTTTGTAAATTGAGAAAAATTTTAATTGTGTTTATGGTTTTAAAGATACATAGCAAGATCAAATAATGAGCCATATACAAATAGAATATATAGAGTAGACCATAGAACACATATGATATAGAATATATATGTAGAATATAAAAGACAGATCATATAGAGTACAATATAGAATATGTAGAATATAGAATATATATACAATATAAAATAAAGAACATAGAGTACAAACTAGAATAGAGAATATGTATAGAATATAAAATATAGAACATATAGAGTGCAAAATAGAATATATAGAGTTTAGAATATAGAATTTTCATGAAGAAACAATAAATTATTCAAATGTAAAAATATGACATCAGTACTGTATAGTAACACAACAGGATATTGATACAAGTGTTATGTTGTTGTATAAATCTGTAAGCTAAGCTTTCTTAACCAAAGAGATTACAGTGGTCTACTTAGTTTTTGTTTTTTTACAAGTTATCTGCTTCGGGGATAAAACTGTGATGTTGTTTATTATGGATTTTGGTGTGCTGGACTCATACGTGACAATTAAAACAGCTGATTGGCTGATTTCTTTTCAAGATCTTATGTTTTTCCCCATTTTACTGCTATATGTATCTACAGTCGATAGGGAAATTAGTCTCAGCACACTAATGCAAGCTGAGTTATTATTTGCATCACTCATGATTTCTAGGATGATGCAAATTTATATCACGGATGATGCAATAACGGCTTTATATTACAAATGTCATTACTTTCCATACAAGCAAAACACTGTCGAAAATAACTCCTGAATTTATTCAGATATGATTAAAAATGTATCCCTGCATGTATTTTATTCACCATTTCTCCTGTAGATTGAAAGCCTTAAAAATAGGGTTTTGTTTTATAGTTGCCATGAAAACAGAAGACCATAGCAACTAGAGATTTACTATAAAAAGATGATAATAATAATAATAATAATAATAATAATAATAATAATAATTTCCTTAAACTCAATCACACAAACGTTTCTGGGGATAAAGTGTTATCCGGGTAAATATCGTTGGTGGCCATTTTGGATTATGATGTTAAACATTTCAAATATCATTGAGGTCTGTTTAGAATTTAAGCCTCCAAGTGTCCAGGAAAACCTGCAAACTCCACACAGAAACACCTTCACCAAGCCCGGGACTTCACCCCAAGACCTTCTTTCCACATGCACTTGTCTTTTAAAAAGAAATAATAATTTCAGCCTAAAACGTTATAGCTATGCCAAAAAAAATTATAATAAAAAAATCAAAAGTCATGGTGAAAGAACATCCGAGATTCTTAAAAATAGCAGTTTTTGGCTCCCGAGTGGCGCATTGACAAGGTGCGTGACTATCAACCTGGAGATCGCAAGTTTGAATTCGAGTTAATGCCACAGCCATCCGGGAGTCCATGGGAGCTAATTGGCCGAGCTCTCACGGAAGGGAGGGATGGCGTACGCTCACTTCCCTGTCACTCACAGCGATCACCAGCCAATCATGGACGTCTGTGAGTTCATTCGTACAATGTCGCGGATACTGCTTTCCTCTGAGAATGTTAGACCGCCCCCAAATACGCATACGCAGCAGTTCGAAAAGAGGCGGGTGATAGCATCGCATGTCATTGAGGGGCATGTGTATGTTTACTCCCCTCCCTGGTTGGTGGTAGGTGTGTGATAGGGAAGGCAGTACTTGATGGGTGGGAATTGGATATGACTAAATTATGGGAAGAAAATGGGGGTAAATATAGCTGTTATTAAACCCCCTGATTAAAAGAATCCAAAAAAAAAAAAGAAACGTCCCATGACCCTTACAAGCTGCCCAACCACAGGCCAATATCAAAACCTTCCCTTTACATCCAAGATAACAGACAAGGTGAATCAGTCCTTCATAGGCTGCCAGTTTAAAAATAAACTGTGTTTAATCCAGACTTAAGATTTCAAGTTTTCAGAACACACATAAACCCAGGATGTCTGGAAAATCAGGAAGAGATGGGCGTGTCTGGAGTAAATGTGTTGACCCGAACATGTTAAACCTTTCAGTCTTTCATTCATTTGCTAAAATGCTTCATCCTTCTGGGATCACGGGGAGGCAGGAACCTAGCTCAGCCGACATTGGGCGAAGACAGGGTACACCCCGAACAGCTCACCCGTTTGCTATCAAAATCACACCTAGGGACAAGTTGGAACAGCCAATTAACCTAATGCGCATGTCTTTGGACTTTGGGATGAAACCAGAGTGCCTGGAGGAAACCCACACAAGTACTGACAAAACTCCACATAGAAATGTCCTCAACGAGCCCGGGACTCGAACCCAGAACCTTCTTGCTGTGAGGCGGACATACTAACCACTATTCCACCGTGCTGCCCTTATAGAATATGTTAAATGCTGTTATATATATCATGTCCCATGTCTATCGAAGTGTGACTATTCTATTACCTCTGACTCTGAGGACCTAGAAAGTGGGCGGGGCCTGCTGTATGTACATATTACATCAGAACAAAGTATATAACCTCGTACCCTGCTGTATGGAGAGATGAAGCTGGCGATGCACACGAGGCCAGCATCGGCGAACAGTTTGGCCACCTCAGCTATACGCCGGATGTTCTCCTCTCGGTCTTCAGGGCTGAAGCCCAGGTTTTTGTTCAGGCCCTGTCTGATGTTGTCGCCATCCAGAGTATAACAGGGGATACCATGACACACCAGGTGTTCCTCCAGAGCCATGCTCACGGTGGTCTTGCCCGCTCCAGACAGGCCTTTAGACATATGGAGAGAACACTTACTGCAGAACTTACATCCTAGAACTTCTGGATATCCACAGGAATGAAGTGAAATGCTAATGTTCTCGAATCATGTACACATTAACCCCCAACCTTCTAATCAGTAACCCAGAGCCTTAACCACTGCCCCTGCAATTATGCATCTTAGCACATTCTTAAAACCTCTAGCAGTACCAACACCTAAACCCGGGATCATTAGGGTGTCCCTGATTTTTTTGAGGTAACGTTTTCACCTGTATTGGTTTGTTTGTTAGTTGATGCTATATAGCTAGAGTAGGGTGTGGTACAACTAATTAATTATTACATTTCGGAGGTGATCCATGCATGGGATCATGTTGAAAAAAACAACAACTGATTAATGTCAATATGTGCAAATAATGTGTTAATGAATGTTCATCATACACCCAGTAGGGGGAGACATTTCATTATAACTATGCCAAGATATAAAAATCTGCAGTCTTAGGCATATTTTTCAGGTTAATCAATGCACTTGTTAGCGTAATCCCTTAGTGTCTGGCAGAGGTACCTTGCACTCTACGAGTATCCCTCAAGTTCTTTATATTTTTGTGAAACTAATGTGAAACTTTGTGGTTTTTAAGATTATACCACAAGGCAAGTTGTTGAAATGTGGTGCTTTGACAAATCTAAAACGAACTGACATGAACACCTGAAAGCATTTCATTCCGGATGTATACGCATATTCTTTGCAAGCGAACATGCTACAAACAACATGACCATGAACAACTCTAACCACGTCATGCCTTGGAATACCTGTGAGCCACACAGTGCATCCCCGGAAGCCTCCTCTTGTCCCGACGGCTTGCCCGCGTTTGTTTCGGCTCACGTGATGAGCTTGGTAGGTGACATTAGTAGCACGTTGCATCCCCTGAAACAGACACAATTCCATTTTCTCCACTGGAATGCTCAGAGACCCCATCTAGAATAGTAATCAAGCTGCTTCGACATAAAGAGTGTGAAGAAAGAAAAAGAAAATAGAGCATGTGATGTGCATTTAGGA
This sequence comes from Neosilurus hyrtlii, assembly GCA_028564935.1. Lineage (NCBI taxonomy): Eukaryota > Metazoa > Chordata > Actinopteri > Siluriformes > Plotosidae > Neosilurus > Neosilurus hyrtlii. The sequence goes on from JAOUQZ010000039.1 coordinate 25,393,330, forward strand.
TGTAGGATTATTACACTTGTATGAACATGCATCCAGTCGACTTTCACCTGAACATGATGCTTTAATGGGTCACACAAGATCACATGGACAGTTTAGACAGATCTTATTTTATAGAATACTACAAGGATACAAACAATAATGTAAACAAACCTCTTTTTTCGTAGCTGAACAAGTATAACGGTTCTTGTTTATGGATAATACGTACATGGCTTTGAAATGGGATATTTTCCCCCTGTGTGGTTTCGAGTCTGTTCTGTGCAAGTATGCGTCAGTATATAAGCTGGCTGTATCCAAGACTAAGGCAACTGAATACCCAAATTGTCGTGGGGGGAAACAATAAACCCTTTCATTCAGTATTGTTTTCCTCTTGGTCTTCTGATTCATTCTCTTTTCATCTTCCTTCTGCTGAAACTACAATTCTGTATTTCTCACTAGTTTCTAATGACATTCATGAGAAATGAGCATCCAGTGAAGATGTAGCAGAGACATTGGTGCAAACGTTGGACTCCAGGTTCCCCAAGGCAACACTGTAACACCAGTTACATCAGTGAACCAGCTCGCCTAGTCGGTGACCAAGGAGACTTACATTTACATTTACAGCATTTAGCAGACGCTGTTATCCAGAGCGGCTTACAGAAGTGCTTTAAAGTCACTATCAGTAAATATATTCTTATACTGGTTCGTCAGGACACAGACTAAATATATTCAAAAATTCAGTGGATAGGTGTTGTGTTCCCCAAGGCAACGGACTGTCCGAACATCCAGAGGAAGTTCAGTCCACCACCTTGGCGCCAGAACAGAGAAGAGTTTAGATGCATTTTTCCCTTGTTCCTTGTTAGAAGGAGGGGCCAGTCGAGCAGCGCTAGAGGATCTGAGAGAACGCGGTGCTGTGCGGGGTGTGATAAGTGCTTTGAGGTAGGCAAGCATTAGTGTTTTAAATTTAATGCGAGCAGCTACAGGAAGCCAGTGGAGAGATCGTAGCAGTGGAGCGGTGTGGGAGAATATTGGAAGGTTGAAAACAAGCTGTGCATTGTTGTCAACCTTCAACCTGAGACGTAATTACTTAAAACAATAAAATAAAAAAATAAAAAAAAATATGAGCATCCCATAATGAGAGGTGGGCGGAGCCATCTCCCCAGCCAACCCGCTAGAGAGGAAGTCTGCGAAACTGCATTCGTTTTTAAATATACACACAAACTGGGATTTTTCCAGAACTGCGTGGAGTTCGACTCGGGTTCTTATCAGTGCCTCAGTTTCTCGTCTATTAGCCACCGTGAACCAAACTTCTTCTTCTCTTGCAGGACGAAGAGTGAACCAACGATTGGACGAATGAACATCTCGAACAACCTCAATGATGTTTATTCATTCATTCAACAGTCCCAGGGACGCCGGAGCCTATCTCCGCCAACTCCGGGCAAAGCCGGGGTTGCACCCAGAACAGCTCACTAGTCCATCGTAGGGCCAACACACACACACACACACCTAGGGGCCAAACTGAAACAGCCATCCTAGCGTGCATGTCTTTGGACTGTAGGAGGAAACTGGAGTATCTGGAGGAAACCCACACAAAACTCCGGGACTCGAACCCAAGACCTTTTTACTGCAAGGTGGAGGTGCTACCCAGTCCCCCATCCCTGTGATTTCATTTAGGCTAAATAGTATAATCGATAACACTGCACAGCTCTATAACAGGCCAGGTGACCTCTGTTTATTCACTTATTTATATATCTATTTATTTATTTATAAAGCATCCAGAGATGAAGGTATATTCACCACAATCCCTTTTATCATCTGCTATAAAGGCTAAATGTAAACAGGAACAGAAATAAACACTAATAAGAGTCTTAAATGTGGTGTTTATTAATAAAACATAGACATATACAGTTATTTATATAACAAATTCCACTCTGGCTTCTGTGTCCAGGCATTTGATGTAAACAACCATCTATTACCATGTAATTAACATGTAATAATGTTGTAGTAACACAGTGAGCTACACTAGGACCCATGGAGCTGTTCGGGAGATTCACTCACCCAGTTCTGAATCGCGTTACTCAGTTTTTGTTTCTTGTGAGAGGTTACAGAAGTCTCCATAACCGCAACCGATCCAGTTAACACGAAAATAGAAAATGTCTCTCCCAGCCGGCTTGTTAATGTAACGGATGGCCGCCACCACCACCTCCAACAGCAAACCTACGTCACACGCTTTGCGCCACGTCCCCGGAAGTGACGTCTTTAACCCGCGACATGTACCTCAGCCAAAGACCTAGTAAACGCGTAGATAGGACGCGCCGTCGATTTTCAATGAGCTGTGCGGCGTAGAGATGACGCCATCTTGGACAGTGTTCCTTCTGCACCAGTAGCATGGAAGGAGGTGGAAAAGGGAGGGATTAGAGACCGAATGCTTTGTGGTAAACTGTCAAAATTACAGGAACCAATACAGCAGATCTGCAAATATAACATTTCACAAGTGAGTGATAATGACATGCCTAGAAAGCTGTATAAATCCATGTTAGAAGAGCGTGTGTTCACGTGAGGATGAGGATGGTACTGGTGATTTTCATTAAATGCATCATGTGCATGTGGGAGATATATAGTAGGAGTCAGTACTTACATGTACATGCATTAAGTAAATGTAAACTTGTCACTCAAATATATGGGTTTATGATTGGGAACGTTATCTTATGAGTATAAAAAGTTTTCCTGCAACAATCCCTAATACACTGTATTTATATATGTACATGTTCACCCAGGTCCATTGACAGTTCACCCAGTGGCTGATTGCCCAACATTACAGGGTGCCCTCATGTCTGACTTCCTACTGGTTCTCTCTTTTTAGTTATGCTGCCATAGTTAGTTATGCCGGAAGTCCTGCTTGCACCCAGCACTAATAAACTCTTCTTTTACCATTACACTGTTATAAGCATACTGTCTTAATTGTTGTTCTACATCAGTTTTGTGCTTCATAGCAGTTTGACCAGTTTTAGTATGGCAGGTCAGCGTAATGTTTGGTTCATTACGTTTTTTTTTTATATACATATATTTGTATTATTTTAGTTTGTTCAATGTTATATTACATGTTGGTATATTTTGTTACATATTTTGGTGCTAAAATGTACTGGAACTGTAGGGGGTGAGAGAAAATGTGTCTAGAAATTATTGTTGAATTGTA
>JAOUQZ010000039.1:25397549-25413214 GCA_028564935.1 Neosilurus hyrtlii
TATATATATATATATATATATATATATATACCATCCATATATAAATGTAATATTAAAATGGTTTGATACGGCCTCATAGATGTGAACAAGAGCATATTCTAATTACTGGCAAATTTATTGGTTTTGTATATATTTAACTGTTATTGAATAACTTTATAAATTTTATAATATGTTGCGATAAGTTTCCTAAAATAAACAACATTAAAATGTACAGCACTGTTGGAATAAAAATGTTTGCATGTTGCAAATAGCACGATTTGATGTAGGATAATTGCATTGTTTTTTAATTAATTAATAACATGTATTTATCCTGTATTATGCATTCCATAACAATAAAAATATACACACTGATAATATAATATCATGTTGCTTGCCAAATAAACCCACAGATTGCTTTCTAGTGGCATTAAAACATTTTCTTTGTGCTCCCTTCCCCCACTTTTTCTATAGTAAAAACCCACAGGCAGCCCTCTCCAAGATGGCGTCATGTTGACACCGTGAGAGCGATGAACGACCCATCTATTGTATTTAGATGTCTATGATCTCAGCGCCATCTAGAGGGCACAAATCGCTCTACACTCGTTTTTTTTTTCATTTCCTGTGGTTTTAATTGTGCTGTTAAGCCTGTATTTCCAACTCAAAGACAAATTTTAACCAAAAATCTTTCTTGTTCTGCCTCTTTTTCCTCTAATGATCTCTTAGAGTCATACAGAATGTTATTATAGAAGGAATGAACTTCACACAGTGGAGTTTACTGTGATGTCTTGAAATAATTTATTTAAAAAATTATAGATAGATAGATAGATAGATAGATAGATAGATAGATTGATAAATAGATCAGCTATTTGGCAATGAATGCAGTTTTTTATTTATTAATATGTGCCATGTTGTGGAGCAAATGCAGTAGTGTATAGGCCTATTACACAGGGTGAACCAACCTCGCACATTTCAAAAGTAAATGAAAAGAAAATCTTTAAAGATAATCAAATGAATATTTGTCTATACACACTTGGGTGGAACAGCAACCAACTCCTGCTGAACCTGAAGGATTTCAAGAGTCGAGTTGATGAGTACACACTCGGAATTTAAGGTAGCCCCGCAAAACTGCATTAAATGAGGTTTTAATGAGGTGTGCGAATATTATTATCTTTAACCTTTTATCAAAATTTATGTTTGAAATATAGTAGATGCAATGCGATGGCCTGGCGAGCTATCGAGGGTGTACTCTGCCCTCGCCCAGAGTCGGCTGAGACGGGCGCCACCCTAATTAGGATTAAGCAGCTCAGAAAATGAATGGATGAGTATCGTAGTGTTTGCACGGTGGCACAGCGGTTAGCACGTCCACCTTACAGCAAAAAAGTCGTGTGCTCGATTTCCCGGCTCGGGGCGTTTCTGTATGGAGTTTGTGGGTCCTTCCAGTGCTTGCGTGGGTTTAGTCCGGGTACTCCAGTTTCCTCGCACAGTCCTAAAATGTGCACAGTAGGCCAATTGGCTGTTGCCCCTAGGTGTGAGAGTGTGTGTGTTGCCCTGTGATGGCCTGGTGAGCTGTTCTGGGTGTACCCCGCCTTCGCCCAGAGTCTGCTGACCCTTATGAGGAATAAGCGGCCTAGAAAATGAATGAATGAATATAGTAGGATTTTTTGGGTCACAATGTCACAGCTATTATTAAATATTGTCATCTGTTGAAGGTAAAAGAGAATACAGCACTCGCTAAAAGTTAATCTTAATTAATCCTCTATAATAAAATCTGTCTGTTGCTCATGGAGCACATCCGCCTCACAGCAAGAAGGTCCTGGGTTCGAGACCCTTGGTGAGGGTGTCTCTGTGTGCATGTTCTCCTTCTGCTTGCGTGGGTTTCCTCTGAGTATTCCGGAGTCCTCTCACAGTCCAAGGATATGCACATTAGGGTAATTGGCTGTTCCAAATTGCCTCTAGGTGTGAGGGTGAATGGTTGTTTGTGTGTTGGCCCTGCAGTGATCTGGCGATCTGTTCAGAGTGTACTTTCGCCTAGAGATGGCTGAGATAGGCTACAGCCTCTCCAGGCAAATCAGCCATTAAATTGTTCAACTTGGATAGCCTTCCACAAGCTTCTTACAGTAAGTCGCAAGTTGTGGCCCATTCCTCCAGACAGAACTGGTGTAATGGACAGGTTTGTAGGCCTCCCTGATTTCTGCCCACAAATATATTTCAAGCAGCAGTCACACCTCACCGGATAACGTTAACAGACATCTGACAGAGAGCAAATGCATTCCTTGTCTATTTTTCGTTTGCGTTCCCTGTTAAACGAGGTTTGTTCAATCTGTTGGGAAGTTTTGTGCATGCACGCATGCACAAAACTTGGATCGGACTCCATTGGCTTGTGCAATTGTATGCACAGGCTGGGTACGCATTTTGTCCGTCGTCCTGTACTTTGCATCGGTTGATGTCTTCCGGCCTGACTCACAGCTGGCCTACTACCTGATATGCGACGGGTGAGCCGATGGTGTGTGCCAGACATAGACCACGTGTTCAGTGGATGATTACTGACAAGGAACGCATGGGATTGATTTGCACAAGGGACTGATGTGCCTAGGTGTGTTCTCCTATGGGAGACTGAGTGGTATGATGGCTGTCTGATCCCCTGGTGTTTAAACTGGCATGTTGTTGCTGTAGAGCTGAAAGTAGGACCATCGGGCATTTGGAAATTGATCTAGAGGTCCAGAAGTTTTGAAACTTTATAAGGAAAGACGTTTAACTATTTCACAAGAGAAGGAAACTCTAGTCTCCTTCAAAATATTCTCCTCCGGCTTCAATGCACTAGTTGTAGCGCTTATAGCTCCGCTTGGGGAACAGCCAAAAGTCACAGGGAGCAAGGTCTGGACTGTAGGAAGGGTGAAGGACTGTTTTGATGCCCATCCCTGTAAAATATTTAAAACCTAGGGTGGAACTGAGGACTGGTGCATTGTCTTGGTGGAAATGCAACCGACCCAATTTGAAGAAATCTTGTCCTGAACTCCCTCAAAACCTCCTGAGTACTCTTTATTGACCGTCTGTCCAGAGGGAACCCAGTGGATGTAGATAATGCCCTTGCTATCAAAAAATCGGGGTCATCATGAGTTTCTGGGTGGACTTGCTCTGTCTGGCCTTCTTGGGTCTGGGGGAGCCAGGTTGCTTCCATTGGTCTCTGGATCATAACAGTAATAACCATCTCCCTGCTGTCACCAACGCATCTTTCCGTCTGTTCGTCCCTGAGCACCCTAGGAATGAACTTGGCACAAATTTTGCGCATGTTTAGATCCTCAAGAATGATTCTGTGTACAGTTGCTTAACCAACCTCAACATGTATTCTTATTGTTTCTAAACCACACGACGGTCCTCACCCAGAAACTTACACATTTTCTCAACCAGCTCGGGTGTCCTGATGTCCCTCTCTCTCCCACATCTCTCCACATCCCTCACATCCTCTCTGCCATTTTGGAACTTCCCGTGCCAGTGAAAAACAGATGCGTGGCCCATACAAGTCGGTCCGTAAGCAGTCCGGAGCATTTCATAAGTTTCTGTGGCATTTCTTCCCTAGTTTGACACAAAACTTTATTGCATAGCAAGCTTCCAAGTGTCCTCTCATCCTGATTCTGGAAACATTCTGGAAACAAAGTGGCTGTGATCAGCAGCGTTTAGTACGGTTCATTCAAGCTGCTGGTACAGCAATCTCCTTCAACCCAGAACAACAAAACTAGGACAAGTCAGCTCACCAAGTGTATAGTGATGGCATACTAAAATTATAATGATCTAGGATACTTGTAGCTGCCTCTCCGGAAAAAGTGTCAAAACTTTTTTTAATGGAATGCTATTAATTCACATCAGATGATTGTTTAACTATACAGTTCGGAGGTGCCGAACGCCTCCCTGGTGTGGTGTTTTGGGCACGTCCACCCGGGAAGAGACCCCGGGGCCGGCCCAGAACATGCTGGCGGGACTACGTCTATCAGCTGGTTTGGGAACGCCTTGTCGTCCCCACGGAAGAGCTGGAGGAAGTGGCTAGGGAGAGGGATATCTGGATCATTAAATGATTGTTTAACTGTGGGTGTAAACATCACTGATGTGCCTCCCTTCACCATCCTTAGTTATACAACATGTAACTTTATTAGGACAAGGAATACACCATTAACATGTGTGTTGTTTCCCTGAGAGCACAGTTTAATTGTGTGATTTACATACGAGCAAAAATAAATTAATTCAATATCTAAAGTTATAAATGGTGATGAGATTTGTAAATACTATATTAAAAAAAAATTTCTGACTTTAAACTGTGTGTATTAATATTTTTAAGTCATCCACTTATGAAAATATTAACTTTTCCACTAAAATATAATGGATACAAAACCAGAACAAATCAAGCTTTGCAGTTCTGATCACTGCCAGGTGATCTCTGGGTTAACTCGTTTAAACACTGTGTAGAAAGGTGGTCTATTAACCTAATCTTTTTCATTTAATTAGACTTTTTCCTTATAGTTATTAGTGCAACTTATATTCTATAAGGCACTTATGGATTTCTTTGAAGCTGTCCCATTAACTGTGTTGCAAAATATTTAATTTCTCTGTGCTTGCAGTGACCTATAGTGATAGTCCGGTGTCACATGCAAATTGTTTTCAAGGACAAAACTGCTTATGGAAAATTTGGACCTATTTTTTAAATAGTAAATGGGAGACGAATATGCTTGTGTGCAGTAAGAAACTAGAGTAATCTATATACTCAGTAAAATCTCGACCTGTTTCAAATCACAGAGTGTTCACGTAGAACACCAGCTTTTGAGCAGTCTGTGTATTGAGTCTGGTCAATGTGCTGGTAAAGATCCTATAGTCAAGGAAAAACAAGTAACACGACTAATCTGACGCTAAATGTATAACAGTTATTCCCTGAAGGTAGAGGGGCCTGGGGTCTAGTAGTTATTGTGCTGGGCTCATGATCGAGAGGTTGTGGGTTTGAATGGGTTTGTAGTGAGCAGCACCTACCCTTCCGTTGTCGTCATGGCTGAAGTGCCCTTGAGCAAGGAACCTGATCCCTAACTTCTCCCTAGGCACCGCAATGTGGCTGCCCATTGCTCACTGTTTACATCAGAGTGTGTGTGTGTGTGTGTGTGTGTGTGTGTGTGTGTGTGTGTGTGTGTGTGTGTGTGTTCACTTTGGATGAGTTAAATGCAGAGTCAAATGTTTCATGTTGCCATTGATGTTTTCGTTATAAATAAATCTGTTTATTTATTTATTTATTAACTGCTCCCTGTCATCACAGAAGTCAGCGATACAAACCAGCCAATCCACATCAACTTAGGCACGGACACAGGACAACCATTGAAATCACGCTCCGTGCTCGATGAAGTTCCACTCAGAAGCTCCGCTACTGAATAGCATTCCTCCTCAGCAGGGAGGAACAGCTATGAATTAGGATTAGGAATTAGGGAATGAAATAACTCCAGTGCAGATATACACTAGGTTTTACGCTAACGTCCAGGCATTTGAGGAAAACCCACAGACATCCCATAATATTACTTTCATGGCTGTACAGGCATGTAAAATTAGCTGGATGTTCCTATGCACTGGAGCTCCTCTAATATTTAGGGTAGTTTAAATATAGTGGAAACCTAATGGCTATTGCAGATGTCATTCATTCTTATTCAATCAAAGGATGGGGCGGGTGGAATAATTACTGTTGCTTAGCAACAGCAGCCAACAAACGGTGGTTATGCATTGTTTTTTTTTTTTTAAATAACTGAATCAATATATCTATATCAATATATAAAACTTACAAAATACTTTAGAAACTGTATATTACAAATAATATTTAACTAAAATAAATGTAAATAAATTATAGGATTGAAATGGGATGTGAATTTTGTTGTTGTTGTTGTTGTTTTAATGATCAAGAGAACACAGGACCAGTTTCCAGATGTTCATAAGCAGACGCCATATGCGGTCAACCCTTATTTCTAAACTCGGGCTGCGTCCCAAACGCGTTGTAATCTCCTAAATATTCATGGAAATTGCACGTCATCCCTGGTGGGTAGCACGTTCGCGCATGCGCACTACGTAGTGCCGCGATGTTCCGTTTGAGACACAGCCGTGGAGTCTTTTGGGGGAAGACTGGTGGGAACAAGATGGCTGATGCAGGACGAGAAGAGCATTTGTCTTGTTTTTGACAACATAACGGAGGACTCGTGTATTCGGGAAGGGTGTAGGATTTATTATTTTATCAGGAAAAGTGTAGGAAAGTTGTTTGTTTTGGTTTTTTTCCTCCCCTCACAGACCCGTTAACGCTAATCTACTTTCCAGTTCAAGGTTTTTTGGACTGTTTTTCCTTCTGGTGTTTTTTCCCCCAGTTTTTCTGTTTACCTATTCATATTTAATATAATATTTATAATATTATTAAGTTTTATCAAGTGTTAGCTTTATATCTGCTAACTTATAGCATGTTTTGTTACTTAGCGACGCAGAAAACTTGTTTTGCTTGAGATGTAACTAACATTCCTCGCGGTTTCCTCCACTGAGCTCCTTTTAATCATTATATAATACCACAAGTCATGTTTTTTGACTGATAAAACACATTTAACGCGAATAAAGGGGAGAAACTAAACTAATGAGCGCAAGTCGAACCCGTTGTCAAGCAGCCAGAGCTCCGAGCTCTGCGCATGCGCACAAGCCGCCGACGCCGGCCGAAGGGCTTGAGATGGAGAGGATGGAGTCGCAGGGAGAAGTGGGGCTCGGGGTCCCCGAGGATCAGCCTTCTCCGTCATCCGGCTCCAGACAAGCGTGGAGCCGGGACAACCCGGGATTCGAGCCCGAAGAGGGCATGGAGGCGAACTGGAGCCCGGGACGGAGGTCTTTATCCGACACTTCGAGCAGCGGCAGCGGCGGACTCGGGAGTTTCACCGGCGGGAGCAGCGCGCGCATCCACCGGGGACTTTACCCGACTCCTCCCGCTGATGAGCTCCACCGCGAGCCGCCGAGCTGGGCAGCAAGGATCCTAAAGAAAATCAGACGTAATGCATGCCTTCTGAACTACTCACCATCATTTACCTCCATGCACAACAACTACTGGATTTAACTAGCCTTTATTTAAGGAAAAATGTTTACCCATTTTCAAAAAAGCACCCGAAAGGCACATGTTCCCAGAGATTAAAAAAAATATTCTGAACATTTAAAAAAAATGTTTGAATTAAATTAAAATTTAAATGATGCTGTCCCCGAGATCTTTTTGACGACTTGGTATTAAAACTACAAGCACTTGGAGAGCGCAAACCTCGACCAAGGCAGATCACTTCCTACCATATTTTCATTTGTTACAAGGGGTGCCGGAAAAAATCGATTCACGTCTGAATTGTGAGTCTTATTTATTAGCATTCTGAATCGATTCAAATTTTCAAGAATCGATCTTTAAAACACTTTTTTTCAAACATTTCCAACCTTACTCATAGCGTGTATTGTTTGTCTAGACACGACCTCCGTCGTCAATTGTTCCAGTTAGTGGCGGGTCCAGAACTAGCTTTTAGCCTACAGCCAGCTCCGTCTTCGCTGAAGGCAAATGTTTAGGTGCACTTCGGATTTTACAATTTTCCGGGTAATAAGGAGCTTGACATAACATGCAGTGTGCAAAATCTGTAAAATAAATGTCAAGTGTTTCAGGAACACTTCAAATCCTCGAGCCCACATTTTACGCCATCACCCGGAACTAAACGAACCGGAGCAGCAGCATGACCAACTCCTGACCAACACACACTCCATCACTTCACTAAACTCCCAACCAACTCTGAACGAACAAAGCGGATCAGTACATCTACAAAACCAGCTGCCTAGTAATATCATTTCTTTCTTTCTTATAGAAGATTTGTTCTTAGCTTATAGAAGAATGTAGTTACTCGTGAAATTGGCTCCCTTTGTTTGTAATGGTTATGAATCAAACATCGGTGTCGAATCAAGAATCAATTCTGAATCGAATCGTCACCCCAAAAATAAGAATCGAATTGAATCGTGAGTTGTTGTTAGATTCACATCCCTATTTGTTGCACACATTTTTATATATACACCCACATTTGTGATACATCTTATGTAAATGTTGTGCTGTCATTTTTGTGGAAGCATTGCGGACTTTAATTATGAAGTCTGACACACCCCTCACGCACTCGCTGAACCGCTTAATCCTACAAAGGTCCCGGGGTAGGCTGGAGCCTATCTTGGCAGACGCCGTGCGAAGTGTGAAGGTTCACCAGACCATCACGGGATTAAACCACGCAACCGTTTGCACTCATATTTTATTCACACCTAGTTATTTAAATGTGCATGTTTTTGGACTGTGGGAGGAAACCAGAACCCATATGGTTCATATGGAGAATTGCTGGGCTTGGTGGGGTTTTGCACTCTCCCTGTGTGACAGTGTTGCAGGTCGATGTTGAAAGCTGTTTAATGATTTCAGTTTTGTGGGGTACACGTCTCCTGGAGGAGAGGGACAGCAGCAGAGAGATGTACCTGAAGAACGTTCTCAGAGAGATGATCACCTACGTCCTGTTCCTCTTCACTTTATGCATCTGTAAGTGAAACGCACTGATACGTCTGAAGGAATTAGTAGTGCCACGTCAACACAGTAGATGTTTTTCAAAATGTATCAGATATTTGAATGGTTATTAGAGGCTTTTTGTCCAGTTTTGCAAATTTAAACTCGAGTGACTCTTAGATGATCGAACAACACATGTTTTTCTTTACTTGCTGCCCAGACGACACCCGGTGTGACACTTCAGGACACTTGATGTGTGTCTGGTGTGTATACTAAGCCTTCTGTAGGTTCTCCAAGCCAAGTTAAATATAAAATAAATTTAAAAAACTTCCTTGGAGAAATGTAAAGTAAGAAACGTGTAGTCTGTGAGTTGACTTTAAATATTTCATTCAAGGGGTGTGAATGCTTATGCAACATGTTTGGAATTTGAGATCTGTGTAGCATCGTCCAGCTCAAGTTGTACACAGAACTTTATTACACCGTATTACCAAAAGTAGTTCTCTCTGTGAAGTGTAAAAACCTTTTTCGACTCCCTCTGGTTATGGAGCATTTATGAGAACCAATTAGATTGCACGTCCTGCCTTTGCCATAAAATAATCACTGTTATTCACTTTCCAGTTACTGGTGATTTTAATGTTTTGGCTGATTGGTATTTGTATAAATTTCACTTATTTTTAATGTGCAAGATTCAGTTTGTGGCTGGACTCTGCTTCATCATCACCGTATGGTGAAAAAGACTGGAACGAGACAAGCATTTAAAGAGCTGTAGGATGATTTGCAGTTGCAAACCCCCCCCCCCCCCCCCCCCCCCCCCCCCCCCCCCCCCCCCCCACCTAGTTGACTACCTGCAATCAGAAGTACACTATGGAAATTTCAGCAGTCAGAGATGGTAATAAGGGTAACATATGGTGCTGTTTTGTGCCTTATTGGTCCAAAAGCCTGGCTACTGATCATTGGATCATTATACGGTTTCCTGGCAGAGCCATTTTAGAACATGAGGCTGGAGTGAGGGAGCGAAAGAAAGAAATGGAATACTCCCAGGGCCTTAGGAAAAGCAGACCTGTGAGGAAAAACTGAAGTACTCTAGCAAAAATACAAGATGCAAGAAACGAATGTATGAAGAAGGAAAACTTGTTTTTAGCTCCAGGTCTGTCTTGTCTGAATGTGTTTCAGTGACATACGGAATGGTGAGTACTAACATGTACTACTACACCAAAGTCATGTCTCAGCTCTTCCTGGATACGCCGCTGTCGAGTGGAGACGCTACCACCTTCAGGAGCCTCTCGAACATGGAGGATTTCTGGAAAGTAATGACATTTTTATTTTATTTCAGTTTCATTCTCTTTTTTTTCCTAATCTTTTACCCCAAACTCTGTGTAAACTGGATCATTAAATGAAGTAATCTCTTTGTTTCAGTACACCGAGGGGCCTTTCCTAAACGGGATGTACTGGGAAGTGTGGTACAACAACAAGAGCCTGCCAGAGAACCAAAGCCTTATCTATTATGAGAACCTGCTGTTGGGAGTCCCGCGCCTGCGCCAGGTCAAAGTTCTCAACAAGTCCTGTCCCGTTCATGAGGAGCTGCAGGACGAAGTGTACGACTGCTACGGAGTCTACGCATCCGCCTACGAGGACAAAAAATCATTTGGACTGCAAAACGGCACCGCGTAAGACCTAAAAATACCATTTCAGGGAGAATGTAAAACAGTGTAGTATATGTATTTATAATTCTTAGAGCTGAAGAAAAGAAGAAACGTGTAAAAATTATAAGAGGAAAAAAATATTCATGTGTAATGAAATAGATAAAAAAAAAAAAAAAAAAAGAAATAGATCCATCCATTTGCCAAACCTATAAGTCTTACTAGGGGGAGGGAAGGCTGGAGCATGTCTCAGCTGACTCTTGGCGTTGGCTGGTACTCCCTGAGAAGCACGAAAGTCCATTTTAGGACGCAAGACCCATCCCGGGGGACTCGGACCCCCCTGGCCGCTTCGGTGATTATTCGAATGTCTACCCTATCAACCTTCGATGGTTTGAACCTACCGTGGCGAGCTGTTTAGGGTGTACCCCACCCTCGTCTAGAGTCAGCTGAGATGGGCACCAGCCTCTTCGCAACCCTAATTAGGATTGAGCGGTTCAGAAAAATGAATGAATGAATGAATCATCTTAAAGTGCATGTCTTTGTACATCATCCGAGTTGGGGACTAGAACCCCGGACCTTCTTGCCGTCAGGAGGACGTGCTAACCACTGCCACCAAGCTGCCAAATTATAAGATGAGATGAAAATATGACGTACAACTATAAAATAATAAAACAATTACTGTACTAACCACAATACGTTATGCTGTAAAACAACATGTATATACATATTATACACACACACACACACACACACACACACACACACACACACACACACACATAGTAGGACTTAGTAGCTGATTTTAGTGGCACTTAACCGGCACTTTAGGCTGCATTAGGCAAAGCGAAAACATCCCCCAGTCTGATTTCATGTGTATGTGGCTCAGATGGGTGTACTCTGAGGAGAGCATCCTCGGGGAAAGCAGCTACTCGGGTGAAGTGGCCACATATAGAGGAGGAGGTTTCTATCAGGATCTGTCCCGCACCAGAGAAGAGTCTGGCAGACAGCTGCAGGAGCTGAAGGAAAACCTGTGGCTGGATCGTGGCACCAGAGCCGTGTTCCTCGACTTCTCCGTCTACAACGGCAACATCAACCTCTTCTGCATCATCAGGTACTCACAGTACACACAGGAGAACTCGTTAAAGTTCACTAGTTAAAATGATTTAGTTTTCAGTATGTTGAATTTCATCAGTCAACTGAATCAGATGAAGGAAAATAGCTGGCTGTAATTCAGAAAAGGTAATTTACTTATAATATTTACTCTGTTACAAAAACCTACTGCTAGTTTCATTTACAACAAAATGAACTAGTCACCTGAGTGGTACTTAAAGGATATCAAAATAAAGATGTGCACATAGTAATGATCTTTGTCGGAGTGCTAAATTCTTCACGCTTGGAGAGGAAAAATAGATGCATGAATAGATTATCTGATTGTATTGTTGTACAAGGGTGGGCTGAAAAGTTCATAGGCTTACTAAGAAGAAGCAAGTTTTTCGACCATCAGGATGAGACATTCTATACCACAGGTGTCAAACTCAAGTGCTCAAAATCTCAAAACCAGCCCGACAACTCATTTTATTTGGACCGCGAGAGCTTTTAAAGAATATGATTATTGTACATTCTTTGCAGCAACCATTACTCTGAAACGTAATTAACTGTCCTTCCACTAGGTGGCAGCAGCCTATTTCATTCATTCTTGACTTGCAGAAAGATTGCAAGCTAGCACATCGCTGTCAAGTGTTATCAGAAAAGGAAAGAGAAAAACGGAAAATGGAACAAATGCCTAAACAAATAATTTTGCCATACAGATTTCAATGTCATGCCATTTTCGAAATGGATATGGCACAAATATCACATTACAACACCTGACAATATTTCTATAATCCACAATATAACGGTAGAATAACATTACATTCATCCATTCATTCATTTTTGAACTGCTTATCTCTAATTAAGGTCGTGGGGAGGCTGGCGCCCATGTCAGAGTACTCTGGGCAAGGGCAGAAACACATTCAGACAAGACAGACCTGGAGCTAAAAATAAAACATCATACTTTTAAAAACATTAACAAGGAACAGGAATGGAAAAAATCCTAGGTCAATTAGTGTGATTATTATTTAAAAATATAATATAAAATATTAAAAATAATTATGAGGTCCAGTGATAGTCTCCGTATCTCAGTTACATATACTGTGATCCCGTTTACTGTGATCCACTGTTGAGTCACCATTATTTACAGGTTGCTGGTGGAGTTTCCAGCCACAGGGGGTGCTGTGACCTCATGGCATGTCCAGACTGTACGCTTGGTGCGCTATGTGACTAGCTGGGATCACTTTGTTGGACTGTGTGAGGTCATCTTCTGCTTCTTTGTGGTGTACTACATGGTGGAGGAGGTGCTGGAGATCCGCCTGCACCGCCTACGCTACTTCAAAAGCTTATGGAACTGCCTGGATGTGCTCCTAGTAACGGTACTGCTGCATACTGACTTACCTCGTCCTGACATCACTGCTGCACTGCATGATATTTTACTGTGAATCCTTTCTCCGTTTGCATGCTATAATTATCAGCTTAATTAACGAGCACTTCCAGAGTTTGAAATGGTGGGTAGGGGTAAATGTGACCGTGTTTTAAAAGTTTAAGCCATATTCACCAAAGAAATCATCAGAAACATTGCCCAAAATACTTCACAAAATTCTTTTAATTAAAAAAAAAATTTTAAAACTGTTTTAGTATACTTTCCTGGATGTCAGTATGTGTCAAATTTTTGCCAAAGTCCAAACATCAGTATCACAATGCATAACAGCCAATCAGCATCACAATGCATAATAACCAATCAGAATTGTGATACGTAACAGCTGATACGCATTGCCGTGCATATCAGCTGATCCGTATTAAAACGCCAATCAGCCTCGTGATGCATAACAGCCAATAAGCCTCATGATGCATAACAGCCAATCAGCATCACGATGCATAACAGCCAATCAGTATTGTGATGGATAACAGCTAGTTGGTATCGCCATACATATCAGCCATTCAGTAATGCGATGCATAACAGCCAATCAGCATTGTGATGCATAACAGCTAATCGGCATTGCCATGCATATCAGCCAATCAGTATCACAGGGCCTAACAGTCAGTCAGCATAGTGATGCCTAACATTCAGTCAGCATCTTGATGCATAACAGCCAATCAGCATCTTGATGCATAACAGCCAGTCAGCATCGTGATGCATAACAGCCAATCAGCATCGTGATGCATAACAGCTAATCGGCATTGCCATGCATATCAGCCAATCAGTATCACAGGGCCTAACAGTCAGTCAGCATAGTGATGCCTAACATTCAATTAGCATCTTGATGCATAACAGCCAATCAGTATCTTGATGCATAACAGCCAGTCAGCATTGTGATGCATAACACGTAATCAATATTAATTGCCTGTCAGCCAATCAGAATTGTGATGCATAACTGCCAATCAGCATCACCATGCATATAAACACTGGACAGATAGACTCATGTCCCAAATATAGGCATTGTTATTTTTAGTTACATTGCCAGATGAAGAATTGGCAGTGAAATATTTTTGGAGTAATTCCATAAAACTTTTCACCAGAACTATGTCCTCCCCGTTTGTTTTTTTTACTTGCCTCTGAATTTGTGTCCTGATTGGTAAGGAGATAAAGCAAGCGCTTGACATCACTTTCTACTGCTGTCTGTGTTCTGTAACGGGCACTTTTTAAAAGCAGCTGCACCGCATCACTTCCTGTAGGTTTACATAGAAAGTTAGCATATTTGAGAGCGCACCCTTAGTGAAAGTTAACACTGTTGCACTAGAATACTGCACATTTCTCAGCCCTTCTGTCTCTCATGTGATCTCTCTGTATATCTCTCTTAGCTCAGCGTGCCCGCCATCATTATGAACATCTGCAGGACGTCAGCGGTCAACAGCAGGCTGAAGTTCCTGCTGGAGAACCACAGCACATACCCGAACTTTAGTCCTCTCGCTCGGCTGCAGGTTCAGTTCAACAATCTGGCCGCCATCATCGTCTTTCTCGCCTGGGTTAAAGTGAGCCTCTGATTCACTGTTGATCTGATGTCGAAGCAAATTGACTCGGCTGAAGATTTATGTCTAATTAAACCCCATTACTCTTTCTGCAGCTATTTAAGTTCATTAATTTTAACAAGACCATGAGTCAGCTGTCCAGCACTGTTTCCCGGTGCGCTAAAGACCTGCTAGGATTCGCCATCATGTTCTTCATCGTGTTCCTGGCGTATGCACAGCTGGCATACCTGGTGTTTGGGACACAACTCAACGATTTCAGCACCTTCCAGGCGTGCATGTGAGTCCAGGAGCCGTCTATTTCTCTCAGAATATATCATATCATATGTGAGGAATGAAAAAGTTAAAGGAGACCTTATAGAGGAGAACAGAGCTCTACCCTGAAGCTGATTGTTTTCCTGTAACCACTCCTCTCAAAGTTTGGTATTCATTTATAAATGCATTTAATGTTGGGGAAGATCCATATTATTTAAATTATTTTCTGCCATCATTTACATTATAGCAGATATAAACAACTAAAACTTTTTCCTCTTTCTTTAAGTTAATCCGGGCAGCAGGATAAAATAGTAGTTAACACACACAGCAAGAAGGTCATGGGTTCGAGTCCCCGTGCTTGTGATGGTTTGTTCCAGGTACTCTGGCTATCTTCCACAGTCCAAAGATATGCACATTTCGCTAATTGGCTGTTTCAAATCCTTGCTGTTTTTAAACAGTATGGTGTTTTAGACCACAACAATTACAAAATAAGCCCAAGGAATCCTGGATGGACTGTGTAATGTGGTCTACATTAAAGCCTGGGTCTCCTGTACCAGAATTACTTCATGGTAAAGATTTTTTTTTTTTGCATTTAGGGGGTCAAATGGCAATATCTTGTAATTATTACTGACACTTCTTTCAGAATACTTGAGTGCTGGTTGTTACTCTGAGTACCAGCAGGGTGTGGCTTCCAATCCCGAAAAGTTTGGTCGTGTTGAAATTTTCTGTGGGTAAAACACACAATCTGTTTCACCATGTTGGCCACGGTAGTCCGCGCCATGGTTATCACGTATCAACCAGCTATGAGAGACCTTAGAGTAATCCTGGGTTTACACTGGGACCACAATGTCCACAATCTCCATGATTTAAAAGTGTGGTACTCCACGATTTATGACCAAGCTTAGAGATGATTGGGGTATAAAAAGGAGCCAGGGTGCCTTCAAGAGATGATACTTGAAGTTCATCAAGATCCCCTACAATGGTGCATCAAAGTCTGTTGTCAGTCAAAAATTTTGGCATGAAAAATTTTGTCAAGATCGTCACGATTCCACCGAGTTCCCTCAAGATCGTCACGATTCCACCGAGTTCCCTCAAGATCGTCACGATTCCACCGAGTTCCCTCAAGATCGTCACGAATCCACCGAGTTCCCTCAAGATCGTCACGAATCCACCGAGTTCCCTCAAGATCG